>SHCU01000061.1:90279-103968 GCA_004307685.1 Ceratina australensis | reverse complement strand
CGTACACAACGTTCGGTCCGCTCCTCTACCTCGACGTTTTACCGATTAAATGCTCGAGCAACGCGCGTCTTCTTCCTCTTCCCGCTCTCTCTCTCTCTCTCTCTCTCTCTCTCCGCGACTGAGATTCTCCGCGAGGTTTGATTAATCGTTCCACGGGAAACAAAAGTACTGTCTGTCAATGCCCTCGACGGTTATTCCAAGAATGTATCCGGAAAATGTTAAACCACCGTCGATCTCACCATGGGGATCTATCTATGGCGAGCTATCTCCTTTTTGTTTTACTTCGAACAGCAATGGTCATTGATCTCCTCGCGATTAGGAGCAAGTTTATCACTGAGTAAATCCGCGATGATCTCTTGCCAAGGTGGACTCTTAATTGAAAACTGTCTCGAACACGCGCATCCTCGAACCGGTAGGAAATCAGCATCGGGAGATACGATAGAACGTGTTTACGAGCGAGACGATTGCGAGACTAGCACTCGCCCGTTGATCTCGATGACTCTTCGCATCGAGATCTACATATATGAACCGTTCGCCACGATGCGCGACGAAGAAGGGGTAGTAGACTAGGGACGAGCCTCCCGCGGATCAAAGGGGTCTCCAATCGGCTTCTTTCTTCGATGAAATCTTATGATTCATGCACCGCCTTTACCCTGCTCCGTGTTTTACGAGATTAGAAAGGGGGTCGAGTCGCACGCGAGTCGTATGGAAGGTAAAAAGAAACTCTGAAATTTTGTTAAAAATATCATTAATTTACCTGAACCGAGACAACAAGGATACGAAGTATTTAAGAGATACATTTTTGGTGTAACGCGATATCGTATCGTTATCGTGTGAATGAAAATTCGTCGAATTTTTCATTCTATCGGAACAGCATGTTAATTATCCCGTTTTGCATCCCGTTTCTCCCCGCGTGTTGCCGTAGCTCCGCGAGACTCTGGCAAACAATGATAAACCGGGAACACGTGCAAACAATTGAAAACAGTTTTCAGTAGGCATCGGCCGTGCAGCCGTAATTGCCGATCAATCTTTAGCTCGTACAGGCGACTCATTATTGTGCCGCGTGATTATCTTAACAGAGTTTTCACCCCGCTGTTCTTTAATTAGCCTTGTACTCGACGGTGCGATAGCGGTTTTCATCGGCGGCTCGTGAAAAACCGATTGATATTTGTCCCGCGTGTGTCAGTGAGAGAGCGAAGTAGAGTATAACGTGATAGTCGGACAGTGCGCGATAAGAATTGCGTAATAAAAGTGCTGTTCGCGTTTCATTTTAAGGTTATACGAGCCCTTTAAAAAAGAATGATCGTAAATCTCGCCGCGACGCGGTTTCGTAGTTCAAAAATCAAATTCGATAGATCGATTATAAGCGTGGTTCGATCGATAACGCAAAATGACGTCCTTAGTCCGTTGTCGCGTCGCGTCGTTCACGTTACGTTCCGTTTACACTTCTCCAGCATTGATTCGAGCTACGTTATCTCGGCCTTGAATTTTATATCTATCTCGATTAAGAAGCTACCGTGAAGATCATCTTGTTCCCTAAGCGAACGATCTGGGAACGATTCGAGAAAACAGACTCACCGCGGTTATACGTACGTACCCTAATTTTTAGCTTTCTCTATTTTGTGTAAGTACGTACACATACATTTAGCGACCCCAGCTATTTTTCTCGAGACCGACCCGCGGCGTATAGCTAGCGGCAAACCGAGATAACAGCTGACCTGGTGTTCTCCATATAATATTGACGATCTCTCTCGGGTACATAAATTTTTTTTTTTCCTTAACCGGTTTTTTCCCCACTGAAGTTGACTGTATTTTCAACTTACGTCATGTTCCCGCCATGCGTTCCGTGTACGCGATTTCGTGCGCGACGAGATTACAATGACTATCGCACGGGGTAATTACGTGCGCTTACGAGAACAAGATGGCAAAGACTTTTAAGAGAATTCTACACGGCCGTTTCGATTCCACGCGGAGCGTTAGTTACCTGCGGCCAGGACCAGTGAACGGAATCCCGTGAGAGAGTCGTTCCGCGATCACGATCAGTCACAGTTCTCGGATAACAATAATATCGACACCATTGTTGGTAATGTACGAGACGCGCACCACTATTACCGTTAGGAGTGTTACTGGAAATGAGTACTTGAAATGGGCACTGTTATCCTCGGCCTGCCCGCGATTTCCGAACCACTTGAAAAATATCGTCAGTAGGATATTATTATGAAATAAAAACTGGTTGCACAACAATTTTTTTCATCGCATCTCATGCGCCAGTAAACGGTATCTCTCACGTTTGCTTGTGGAAAACGTTCGCCGCCGGGGAAAGTAATTTAAGTATCGATTGGGTGAATCGTCTGCTGCTCGCAGATGGCAATTTCATATTTTTCTAATTAATAATTCGTAAACAATCGCTATATTAATACAAAACGTGCTGCCACCTGCGTATGAGCGCAACATTTTCAACGATCTTGGAACAGAATTTTGTCGTTGGTCCAGAGCCGACGTACCTGCAGAGAACGTTCCTAACCTACGGTCACTCCGTGCCTCTTGTGCGCTTCCACCGAGCCTCCATGCGAGGATAATTATATATATATATACCGGTCTCGAGTAGAGTTTTTTTCATAACAAGAGATGACCGTGTGGGAGAGGCTGCGAAATCCTTGCGGCTGGAGGGCCGGTGCTAAACAGATATCGGTCGACGCGATGATACCGATATTTGCGGTCCCGACGTTAGCGGTGATAGCCGCACAAACAGTACTGTGCACCGTGATCATATTTGTCGCCACACCGATACTGGTGTACTACTTGCACCACAATTTTCTAAGATTTTTACTACGCACCAAGTTCTTTCTAATGTGGACGATCACGAGTGTAGTCATGTTGATGCTCATCTTTGAGATGAGCGTGGTACCGCTGTTAGAAATCTTGCCAGAGGAGAATCTAGTATTTATAATATGCGTTGTAGGCGGAATATGGTGTGGCTACATGACCAGATTAAAAGCGGATACTCCTACTCAAGAAAGTACCTCGAGCCAAGGCTTAGAGCTCGGGGAAGGGAGCGGAGAGCTCTGCGTAACGTGCAGAAGAAGAGCACCTGCTAGAGCTCATCACTGTCGTATGTGTCAGACGTGCATCCTAAACAGGGAATATCATTGTAAATGGTACTGGTCTTCCTTTAAAAAGAATGTATACTTACGAACAGGCTTTAAGCGTATATATTTCATATTCTAGGCTGGACTGTTGTATAGGTTCTAGCAATTTGAGATGGTACTTGGGATGCTTATTCTTCTCGGCTGTAGCTTTCATTTATGGCTCGAATTTAACCATGACTAGCGTATGCCATCCGTTCATATTGATCGGCACTGTCCTCTTGCCGGACGATTGCAGCGATGTCTATCACGAGCTCGAGTACGTATCACGTAGAAAGAATTTCACTTATTAAAATACTTTTCATCGGTGAGTCGGACGACTAAACTGGAAAGATACCGGGGGTCTACGATGCAAACTTGAATAATCACGCGATGATAATTGTTGAGACTTGTGTTAGCATCGTAAATATTGTAATATCTCTTGGCAAATATAAAAGTTGGATAGATAACATGTCGCGCAACTGTTTGCTTTGGATACTCGATCGAAGTGTAATAATGTACATATTGTTCCAGCATTGCCCTTTGCTTCATCTCGGCGCTGTACAGCTTGCTCGTTGGGCTAGTAGTAGTTTGTTATTTAATGTATCATCTTTGGTTGATTTACCTTGGTACGACATCGAACGAGCGACGACTCCTCGAAGCTGGAAGTCCTTACGACCATGGGATGTTGAAAAACGTCTCTCGATTATTCTGTTGCAAAACTTAGGTATTTAATTGTAGACTAGATTATTCAATTTACTTTGTACAAAAGGTGTTTTTTTTTTCTTTTACTGTACGAAGGATGACCGCTCGGGCACTGTGGTACGTGAAAGCAGAAGCTTTCATGTTATATAGTTTCCTCTATTAATACTCGACCTTGTCCCTTTTTCATAATAATGACGTATCTAATAATTTAATTGTGCGGCAATATTAAGCTTAACGAGGACGTATTAAGCATTGATCTCAGTTAAAGGATTTTAATTATTCTTTATTTCATTATTGTGCACATTTTGATATTTATTGTAACTGTGATAAACTGGCCATTGTATTACTAATGCAATAAATCATAATATTCGATTGTGTATAATACATCTGTAAGGTTTAAATGTGGATCGTGTGATAGATGTCCGCATTTCTTTTATAGGAAATCACGCGTAACGAGTAGCAGCCCCCATGTGTTGTGTACTGTTAGATACCACTGTAACAGAGTGCCGTGTCTTTCCATATTTCAATCTCATTGATCGATTTCAATCATCGGATGCAACTCCCCTCTGTTTCGGATCAAAGTCAGGAATCACCTTTTGTACTAATTGCCGTAACTCTTCTTTTCTCTTCTCACTTTCTTTAATCTCCTCGGCGATCATCAGATACCTCTTCCATGTACCGAAATATCTCGATTTTAATTTGTTCTCGTGAAAGTTGCTCGCCAATTCTTCTTTCTTTGCATACTCCGCTTTCAGTTCTATCGTTCTTATCTGCCACGATTTAAAGTACTTATCAAGGAGTTTCATATCATGAAAATCTGTTGCAACTTGACATTTCGCACTAATTTCCTTTGCAAACTGCTTCCACTTTTCAAATACACTCGCCACTATGTTCTTCGAATACAACAATTCGCTGATCTCAATTTTTATTCTATACTGTCTCTCAGCTTCTCCTCGCCACGCTGCAAACACTGTCCTTAGCAAATTTTCTCTGTAATGATCATCTGCTTTTTTCATATTATTTCGTTTTTCTTCGACGAGCGATGCGAGAGGATCCAACAAGTGACGTCTTAAAAGATATTTCCTATAAAACTCATCGGCCATATTATTTAAACGTTGATACTTTTCTATTTCACGCTGTCTGCTCTCCTCTTGCTCCCTTCGCAATCTTCTCGCTTCGGCTATAGCCTGTTAAAGAAATAAATGGAAAGTTCACGATCATCGAAGAAAGAAATATCGCATGAAAAATTATATTATTGAAGAGATAAGGAAGATTTGCAAGGTGAAATTAATGCTTATGACATTAATATACTTCGACCTCTTCTATTATCTGACCTCTTGTTGTAATCTCTTCTTTTTCTGTTCCTCCTCTATTCTAACAGCTTCTTCCTTTCTCCTCTGCTCCTCAAGTTTCTGCCTCCGTGATTCTTCGGCTAATTTTATTCTTTTCCGCCTGGCCTCTGCCCGAGCTTCCATCCTCAATAGGAATTTCGGTGGGTCCGGCGGTTTCCGCGGTACAGTCAAGCACACGTCTCTTTCAGAAAATGTAATCTATTAATTTAAACTCCCTCAGCAAAAATTGTAGCTTCTCCCAGAAGTTTGCATTTTACCTATAACCGTTCTGTTGCATCAACTGAATTAAAGTCCTTCTTGTTTGCCGTCCGCAATAGGTGAGAGTCTCTTTAGCTACGTTCACCGTCTCCCTGCTCGCTCGAGATATCTCGCTCTGCATCCGCTTCAATTTCAACTCCTCGATTATCCTGTTTTGCTCAGCCAATTTAGCCCTCTGCTTTTCTATTATCTGTTTCTGAGCGTTTAATCGGCTCTGCGCCGGCGACTCGACGATAGCCTGTTTACGACAAACAACTTTCCTCTTTCCATTTTCCTTGCAGCTCTCCTTCATCATTTTAACATCCTTGACTTTTGGTTTCTGACTCTTCATCAGTTCTCGCTGACGTTCGGTAATCGCACTTATAAACATTTCGATCCTCTTCTCTTCGGAGACTTCTTGTTCCTCTTTTCTTTCCTGTTCCTTAATCCTCGACTCTCTTGTGCGAGCTCTCCAAATATTAAAATACTTTCTCGTTAACTTCGACAGCATACTTTGTTGTATCTTTATTTTTATATCCCGAAGGCGTTGCGCCTCAATAGCATTTTCTCTGAGAGCATCGAAGTATCTCCTTAAAGTGCATAAACGTTGCGTTTCTGTCTCAAAGTTAGGCTTGTCTTTAATTGTTATTTTTATACTTCCTATACATGGAGCCTCGCGCTTAGTTTCCTTCAGAATTTTCTCATCCTCCCCTTTCAGAGAACCAGCATCTATCTCTGATAATTTTTTCCCTATGTGATCGACGGTCCTTTCACGATGATCATTTCTGATCTGCTCTTTCTTCTCTTCAACGGTTATCTGCTAAGGATCCGCTTTATATATTTCTCTGTTACAGAAAACGGAAAATTCATACCGACCTTGCTCCTTAATTTTCTGGTTACCCCCCAGAAGTCTTCGTCGTCCGATGGTGCGAACTTCCTTCTCTTACACACGTACGATTCCGAGTACTTCGGTCGAGATTTTATTAACTCCATTTCAAACTTCTTTAATTCCTTCTCAAGGAACCGCTGCTGCTTCTTCATATACATTTGCCTCGTCTCCTCCTGCGTTATTAATCTACGAATTTACATATTGAAACTAACATATAACTGGCGTATAATCGTTCTATATTTGAACCGCGTGCGTCGTACTTCTTAGCTTCAGCAAGAGCGGAGTGCCTCGAGGGCGAAGCGGAGAAATTCTCTCGCAGTATCCGATGCCTCGCGTCCATTATCAAATTCGGATCGAGAAACGATTTCTCCTCATCCTTTAACATCCGAAGCTTCTCCGATGGATGAAATATATCTACCTCCATCATTTGGTCCATCAAATTGGTCACCTCGTCGATGTGTACCATGATGGCCTGGATTTTAACGAGTCCCAACGACGTTTAGAAGTAAAAAGCTGAGCTTAGCTCTTGTTGACGCGTCGCTGTTTCGTTGTTAAGGAAATATACACGCACGCTGCGACCCTCGTTTAGAAATTGAGGGGTGGAAACAAAGGGTATCGTGACGATACACTATCGAGTTCGTCTACGTTGTTAAAACAAGTAATTACCTCCTGAAGAATGTATGTCAGCCGTTTCGGTAGATCGTAGATTAATATGAAAACGGTCATATTAACCGATTTAAGTTTTGCACAATTACCTTTCAATTTAAATTCTTCTTATGAGTTGAAAATTCGCTGATCATTTTATGAACGTCGTCATTTATTAATTTATTAATTTATTTAGTAATAAATTGATTGTAATGTACGATTAATTATAAAAATAATAACTTTTTAAAGACCGGTCCTGGTGACCAAGTGGGAAGAAGACGGCCGCAGAAAAAAGGCAGTAGGTTTAGCGATAATCATGATTTCCCGAGAAATTATATTTCTTCGAACTCGAGCAAAGTGTTCGACTTTCATTTTTGCTAAGAATAGATTCATTAAAATTATTGTGCCTTAAATACATCGTTCGACGAGTTGAATTCGAACGTTTCCCGCTGTTCCAGTGGTGCTCAGTCGGCATGATGCAGCTGATAACGTCGATTGTTGACGAGCCAGTGAGTCGCAGCAGGTGCATCAGAAGGCAAAAAGTGCATCGACTTCAGAAAGTAGTATATTAATAATGGTAAGCGTTCATTTCTATCAGATCGGAATATCAGTTCCCTTGCTCCGAGGTGATTCTCCGTTACGTTTGTTCAACGATCGTAATAACGCATCCTCCGAATGTAATCATAGCACGGTTAAAGGATAACGAACGTTCTTAACTCTGTTCAGAGACAATCTGACATAGCGTAGTCTGAAAGCATATTTTTAGCAGGTCGCAGACGTTGTAATATCCCTGGTACAAGACGAGAAATAAAATGGATCCAAGGGGCCCTCCTGAGGGGGCCCCTGCTAACTCGTTCGAGATAGCTCACATCGACAAAGTAACCGACGCTTCCGTGAATTGGCCTGCAGATCATTCGCTTCCCTCGTCGATGTGCGAGCAAACGAAAAAAATGAATAACAACAAGCTATTATTCTTAACTGTAAGTAAATAAACGAGGCCGTCCGTCGGTGGTCGGGAGAGCGGTGCTGAAATCACAGTCTGTTTTATCAGGTGGAATACGTGGAGGATCAATCGCGGGAATACTCTCGCTTATTCCCGACGTACGAGCAAGTTTCGTTCTCCCCCAGAGCGTCGTCTCCTCTGTCCGACTTCGAGCATCGCGTTAGTCCTCTTGACCCCAATATGAGTTCAGCAGCCAGATATTCGCCGACCCCAGTACAACTTCCTCCATCTCCTTTCCACAATTCTGTCGTTGTCTTACAAGGTCCTTCATCTCCTTTAATATCTTCGTCAGAGTCAAACGAAAGGGCAAATGTTAATTACGTTTCACAATTGACTCATCCTATCGACGCGCAGAGCGTACAGCAAACAGATAACACGACTGATTTCGTTGCCAATGAGAACGAGGAGCAACTGGTGTCTAGCGTCGGCACCGAATTAATTTTGATGCAAGGTAAATTTCAACGAACGTTCCGCGCTGTGAGGACAGATAGATGATACAAGGTGTATTTGTAGAATCTAATTCCGGGCTAGAATCCGCAACAGCTCCGTTGATGCTAGCAGGGATGCCAAGTACAGATTTTACGTTAAGCAGAGACTTTCTCGTTATGCAAGACGATCAAATAAATGTTATTAACTCGTTTAAACCACAAAATCTTGATGTAGATGATTCTACTCAGCTTTCATCCGCCGCTGAGAATTCGAATAAAGAGAACGACACGGTATCCAGTGGAAAAGAGACGAATGAAATTTTAATCCCAGCCGAAGGGAAGAAGGATTGTAAGAAGCAAAATGTTAGACGCTCGAAACGTCGTATAAATGACAAGAGGAATTTATGTACGTACAATTTTATTGGAAACCTTATTTAATCAAAATGATACGTCGAGCCTGTATCTTCTCTCTAGGCTGTGACGAATGCAAAGACGATGCGTGCACCGGTGACAATTGCACTTCGCATAACGTCTGTACAATAGCCGACCAGCCAGTACCTTCACGCGCTATAGCGACACTGCCAGGATCTTACCTTTCCATAAATAAATTAGCCACTTCTGATATCGTATCTGGTGGATCGGACTATGGGGTGTTTGCGAAACGTTATATACAAAAACGAACTCAATTCGGTCCCATAGAAGGGATCTTGTGTCCGTATGACGGATCAGCATTTAAAAACGAGTTGCCGTTGCTGTTTGAAGCCGCGGACAAAGAAATGTTTAAGGTCGATGTCTCGAACGAAAGTAGGTAATCATTTTTCAACTGATTTAACACAGGAGGAAAATATCTTAATGTTACTTTTACCACATAGACGCCTCGAACTGGATGCGTTTCGTTAGGCCTGCGTTAACTTACAAGGATCAGAATCTAGTGATATGCCAACAGCGCGATGGAATAGTATTTTTGACTACGAGAAGTATTTTGCCTAAAGAAGAATTAAGGGCTGGTCCCAGCAGAGATTACGCGATTCGTCGAAATTTAGTACCGCTTATGAGTCCAGAGGAAATGCAAAATGAGAAAGGTAGAATCATGACTCTCGCGTCAAAATTGGTATTCTTATTTATTATGATCACTGATTTGTAGAACACAAGAAGAAGTTATCTTGGCCGCGACTGGACGACAATTCTCGACGCGTGAAAATATTTCGCGGTCGGAATTTGAAGGAGAAGGAGAACTCGCGACAGAACGGCACGAAGGAATGGAAATGTTCGGTTTGCAGTCTGATCTTTAGAAAGCCGCTTCTGCTTAACGTGCACAGCCTCGTTCACGGGACCGAGAAAATGAAAACCAAAATACAATTCACGGCTTGCCCGCAGTGCGGGCTGCAGTTCCCGAAGCAGAAGGAATTGATCAATCACGTCTCGCAGCACGGGAGATTAGCCTTGAAGAAAGCCAAACGGGTGAACACTCTATCTACGTATAAGTGTTCAATGTGCTATAAACGTTTCGCGACGAAAGTGCGATTGCAACAGCACTACTTGGTGCATGGTGCCGAAGACCAAAAACCACTGCCATGCAATATATGCTTTAAAAGATTCATGAATAACTCAGCGCTGTCGTGCCATTTAAAAACGCACAGAGGTAAATTCATTGCGACCCGTGCTAACGAGCTTTTATTGTTACTCACGTTTACGTTCTGTTTGTACAGAGAATAAACAGGTGTTTGAGTGTCCGATGTGTCGGGAGCTGTTCAGTCAAAGCATGACGTTAAAAGATCATATCGAGACTCATAAGAAAGAAGACGGCACGTTCAGCTGTCCCTACTGCCAAAGAATATTTAACAAATACTCGGTTATTCGTAAGCATATTAGAGCTCATCATTGCGAGAGAAAACATAAATGCCAAATATGTGCAAAGCGATTCGCGACGGTAGACAAATTACAGATGCATCTATTAAAACATTCCGATCACAGGTACGATAAACATTTATATTCTATACAAAGCGTTACACGTGTATCGTAAAATATTTCATTTTTCTATAGAGAGTTTCATTGCGCGAACTGTGGGAAACAGTTTAAAAGGAAGGACAAGTTAAAGGAGCACATGACTAAATTACATAATTCGCAAACTGCGACCGAAGAACAGATGTCACAAGTTACGCAAACTAAAAAATTTGTCCCGAAGGTATTTTGCCATTTCATCGGCCGAGCTCCTCCGTGAATATTCAATATTAATTTCATATATCGTTCACAGGTAAATCCGAACGATTACAATCGTTTCGTTTATAAATGCCACCAATGTCTAGTAGGTTTCAAACGCAGAGGAATGCTCGTGAATCATTTAGCGAAACGCCATCCGGACGTGGCGCCCGAATCTGTGCCAGAATTAAATTTACCGATTTTGCGCCAAACGAGAGACTACTACTGTCAATACTGCGACAAAGTACGCTGTCGATCGCTTGTAAAATAAATGAAGATAAAAATCATTTTTATAAATCTCAATGTTTCGTTAAAGGTCTACAAAAGTAGCAGTAAACGTAAAGCGCATATCATGAAAAATCACCCGGGAGCTGCTTTACCGCCTAGCAATCGTCAGAAGGAGTCAGACTATTCCGATTTACCAAATCCGACGTTCAGCCAAACAGTCGGCAGCATCACGACCACGCCTCAAGGTTGCCAATGGTGTCACAAGCAGTACGCTAGTAAGGTGAGAGCCTTCAGAAATTCGTCGATTCTCCAGCGTGAATTTTCCGGTTACTTTTCTATCCTACAGGCGAAGCTATTGCAACATCAACGAAAGAAACACCCGAATCTAATGGAGCCAGCTGATCAAGTACCGCGTTCGCGCAATCGGCAGCCGCAGAATCAGAATCAGCCACCGGTGCTAATCGACGATCATTTCGTATTATCCGATTACATTCAAGCGTGCGACGCGAATACCGAATTCTTCAAGCCGCGAATAATCAAAATATCTAACGACGTCGATCTGATAAGTAACGGCTTAGAAATGATCGGTCAACAATTTGTTCGTGTGCGCGACATACGTTGAGAAGATCGTTGGCAGCCTCATTGGGAGGTCATCTTGTCAGTTTCATGAGATATGAATCTCATCAGTTTGTGCGCAGTGGAGAAACACTGTGCTTTTTGCTGCCGTTGCCAAATAAAGGGCATCGATGCCCAACGGGAGTAATTGAATCCTCCGGTGAGGAAATATTTGGAGCACGGCTTGGTTGGCGTCAGTGCGAAACACTGAACGCTATTTTGTTGGTTCCACGGCCGTCGATGACATCGAGGCCGTGCGACTTGATCGTAACTTTGAACAAATTTGTTGGGAACGGAGTACACGCTATTTTACGGAATGCTTTGGCCCTCGATGGCGAAAACACGGTCGAACAATTTCATTGTTAAACACACGACGACGAAACATAAACATGGAGACTTAAGACTTAAAAAACACAACGGGAAACATGTTAGTTATTGAGATTTTTGCTCAAAGGTGTTACGAGTACAGAGCGCAAGAAAAACAAAGGTAGAACAACTCCTCTTACTGTCAGTACACACGTTGCTGACGTTAAATCTAGTAGTTTCTTTTGAAATCTCGACAAAGCTTCAATTCGATGTGATTCAATTATGGATGTGTAGGGTGATCGGATTTAAGCTTCAAGTTTAAAGTGAAATTTAAACGTACGGCTTGGATTTGGAAACGAACGATGAATCTTAGAACAGTGTAATCTCGTCTGTAAGATGTGATTTTTTTTTTAATAGACCCGATCGTAGTATCTATATGTTACACCCGAATTCGACGGTAAAGGCAGTTGCCCGTAGATTACACAGGATGTTGTAGTCTATTAAGAATCGATCGATCACTTTTACTCTCTCTCTCTATCTCTCTCTATATCTTTCTCTCGTAATTTATAACTTTCTGTCATAATTGATCATATCCGTTTTCGTCGGAGCGAGCCGGACCTGTACTTTCGGTCTAGATTCATTTGTCGCGCGAACCTTTGAAGACTACTAGTTTCACTAATCGAGTTTAGCGACACAGTTCTCTGCATCCATCATACTCATCGAATTGAAATATCCGGTTGAAAAGTTGAAGGTATTAATAGTTACCTAGACAAGAAAACTTTTGTCTTTGTGAATTTGTGATGCATGCGTAATTGATTGCATTTAAACGATCCGCGAGACGAAACCGTACTTCAAATGATAATTCTCTAAATGTAACGCGGTATATCACAGATTGGCAAGAGGATTCGAAGATCGATTTACATGCATTTATCCATAACGTCCTTATGGAGCGACAAGGCGAAGACAAAAGAGATTGCATGTTTGTTAATGTTGTTGAGTACATGGTGAAATGTATATTGTAACGTGACTTAAATAAAGTTACTCGATGACTGAACCATGTACGAATCACTATAGAGTAAGATCGAGAGATTTAGCGCGGGTAGAGACGATACATTTTTATCTCTTCCTCGACATCTTGCTCTTAAACTTTTCGCTCACGATGGCCAACGGGCCGACGGCGTCAGGCTTGACAACCGTGCTAGACGCGGACGCACTCGAGCCGCCCTTCCGCATCTGAGCCATCTCGTGCAACTCTTTTTGCATTACCGTTAAAGAAACCTTGTTCGCCGAAAAGAAATCCTTCATAGAGATCAACTCCCCGGACATCCTACGCGGTGTCTCGTTTTCATCTTTGAACGAATCCCTCGCTGCCACTCTCGTTCCTCTCCTCTTCGAAAAGTAAATCGTAGATAAAGAGGACTTCCTCCTGGGTAGATGCAACGCGGTAAGATCTTGATTCCCGCATTGCATCTTTCGTATAATGTAATTCAATCCTTGTTTTATTATGATAGAAGTGACGTTCAGTAGGGAGTACGTGCAGCAGCATCCGATCACCAGGAATAAAAAATTACCGATACGGTACCTGTTCGTGAGAAGAAGTTAGCGCATGAGCGGAAGAAGGTATTCAAGATTGAACGTACCAATGAATATAAGGATAATAAGATTTCTGCGCGCTGACAAAGTCCCCGAAACCGATGGTCGCGAAGCTGACGAAACAGAAGTAAAGCGCATCGAAGTATTCCCAGCCCTCGAACGGCGCGTAAACCGCAGCGGCGCAACAAGCCAAAACGCAGCACATTGTTAACAAGGCGAGCATGACCCAATACACGCTCGGTTTCCATTCATCGAGATCGGAGTTGTCGTCGTCATCGAGTATGTCCGGTAAGCCGGAGTTCTCGTTCTTCGACGATCTAAAGGAGCGTCGCGAGGCCAACGAGTTCTTTCGAACGCGTCTCTT
>SHCU01000061.1:76170-89632 GCA_004307685.1 Ceratina australensis | reverse complement strand
TAAGGATAATAAGATTTCTGCGCGCTGACAAAGTCCCCGAAACCGATGGTCGCGAAGCTGACGAAACAGAAGTAAAGCGCATCGAAGTATTCCCAGCCCTCGAACGGCGCGTAAACCGCAGCGGCGCAACAAGCCAAAACGCAGCACATTGTTAACAAGGCGAGCATGACCCAATACACGCTCGGTTTCCATTCATCGAGATCGGAGTTGTCGTCGTCATCGAGTATGTCCGGTAAGCCGGAGTTCTCGTTCTTCGACGATCTAAAGGAGCGTCGCGAGGCCAACGAGTTCTTTCGAACGCGTCTCTTCAAACGATTCGCGTGTATTGTCCGCAAGATCCAAGCTAAGAAAGTGATTGTCCTTTCAAGGAATAAATTGAAGAATAGAATTCCACCTGTGAAAAAGTAACTCGTCGATATCGCATTGGTTTGTTAACGGATGCTTGCAAAATTACCAGAACACCCGAGGAAGCCATAGAGAATAGCGGCCACTTTACCCGCTGTCGTCTGCGGCGTGGTGTTCCCGTATCCTGGAAATGGATAAAGAAATCAGACCTCACTGCGAAGCGCCGGAGATGGTAAATACAAGACTAGGTCAGAAGATATTAACATTCTGGAATTCACCGGCACATTCTTACGCGCGCTACGGGCGACGACCCTTACCCCGTTTACTCGATGCCTATTGTGGCCAAGTTTTCGCGCGATAAATCGTCGGCTTTTAAACGAGCGATCGGAAAATAATTAAACGTTCAAGATACGAGGAATACGGGACGGATGCAAATTGGCGGATTTCGCGATTGGCGATACACTCGATTTTCCAAAAGGAGGAGAGACGCGGCCGAGATAAGTTCCGTCCCGGTGACCTATTATCCCGGATCGCTTGCACCGTTGAATAAAACTTGAAACAGGCTCACTGCACGTTTCTTACCGATCGTGGAAACAATGGTACCCACGAAATGAAGACTGCCGGAAAAGTCCCATCGTTGACTTTTATCGACGACACCGGAAGACGAGGCATTCCCATAAGCGTACAACAGTTCGTCTAATTTCTGAAGAGCGATCGGACCACTCTGCAAGTGATGCCTTCGAAAAGCGTGGTAAACGCGCCAAAAGTTTGCAGCCTGATCAACGAACGAGTTCAGAGTAGGATTTCAAGGATTTCAAATGTCAATGAAACGTTTTACCTGTCGCACTTCGAGGTCAGCCTCCAGCTGTTGGAAAAGCACGGCACCGGCCACCATGTACAAGATCAAGACAATGAAAAGGAGGATAAACCTCGCGTTGTCCTCGCCGAGACCGCTGCATACGCACATCACCGGTGATTTTCATCTCTGAGGACACGGAGTGACTGGTTGCAACTCCCCACCTTTGGTTCTCTATTGGCGCACACTCGGAGTATACCCGAAGATCTGTTGCAGATGTGCCGTCAACGAGGATCGCAAAGAAAAGTATGAAATAGATTTTAATTCTCTTTGTATCTCGAGATGTTGCAACTTCGTCCAGCGTAATAGTTTGCATGCATTTCGTTTTTTTTGTTTTGTTTTTTTTGTGTATGATCTCCCGTCGCAAAGTCATACGTTGCACGGTCTATCATTAATGAAACTCAAACGCAGGAAATGTAGGACGGCAACGTGTGCCGCTGTGAAAAGAAGAGTCTTTGATAGTCTAAAAATAGGAACCAAATCAGTATACTAAACGAGACCCTTTTGTAAGCAGGGGTGTAATGTAAACTTTGCTCATGATTATTGTGCACGCGAGTTCTTTGGATTGCATCCCGAAAATAGTTTTGTTCCGACGCGTTTTTTCTTCGGTCAAGGATTTTCGGAAGATAAGATTGGTGGTAGGGTGTACGAAAATACAGCGGACGGGACGTATAATAAAAATAGAGTTTATTAACAATTTATGCAGGCAATCTAACGGCATCTACGATAATTATATAAATACTGTAAACTGGGCACGTTGACTCTTAAATCAAAGTATTCGTAGGTACACGCGTAGAAATCTATGAAGTCTATAACATTTATATTAATACTATTAAGTACGCGATCAGAAATAATCGCGAACGGTATTTATATTGTAATCCTAGCATTCGTACGATTCTCAGTGCCTCGTCTGTTGTGGACCTTCTTCTAATTTCCTCCAAACGACCTGAAACAGATATCGTTAATACGATTAATCAACGAGTTTCAGATAACATTCCTGAGTCTAACAATGGTAACTCGTACATTGCACATTTCTCTGACCAAAGCCTTTTCTCCATCGTGGCCCCCTTCTCTTTCGAGTTGTTCTCTAACTTCGAGAACCTGAAGAGCTCGCACCACTGCTTCCGGCCGACTTCCGATATGAGGATTTTCCCCTGGACTATTTTGGTTTTCCCAAATTTCTCCAGGCGGTATCTCCCATCCTTGTGCTCGCGCTTGTAGAACACTCTTATCTTCCTCGAGCTGTTTCACTCTCTGTTCCAAGCTCCTCACGTACTGCATAGTTTGGTCTGAAAGGAGAGTTTGAAAATCAAGCGTTTCGCTTACGCGTGGAATAACCGAGAGGATAATAATTGTACCATTGAACGTGGACGCGTGTCTCGGCCTTGGAGGTGCGGTTTCTTCGGCATTCGTGCTCGAACTCGAACCATCTCCATCGTCCCTTTGACCACCGCCTCGCTCTTCGTCCAAATAAAGGCAGAGTTCTTTTAACTCGAGATTATCTTTGATCAGCTCTTGCTGTTTGTTATCCAATTGGCGTAATTTATTTTGATAAGCGGACACCTCTTGCCGCATAACCGAGGCCGTGTATCTCCCGAATCTCTGCCATTCCCTCGCCAGCTTCCGCCCCTTTTGACGATCGTCGTCCAAGAAGCAACAGAGATCTCGCAGCTCTTGATTATCATCGCTTAATCTTTGGTTTGCCTCCTTCAATGCTCGGAGTTCGCTAAGCTAGATTAGAATTCGTAACGAGAGTAGACTAATTAATATCATTTCACTGTTCGCTCTTAAACAGAATTTGATCGACGATCATTCGCGTTTGGACGCACACGCACGTGCGTGACTGGTTGAAATTTCGACGGTGAACTCGACCCGCGTGACCCAAAAGTGCCGCGAAAACTTCCGCGTGACGTGCTCAACATCCGTGATCGTATCTACTTCGCAAAATCGTGTAAATACAGACGATAGGACGGGTACCATTGGTTTGTACTCTTACCATAATTAACTTTTCATTTCATCTCATACCATTATTGACACGTGTTTTTCTGTTCATTTAGAGAAATCTAAATGTAACTTACCAAGCTTTGTATCTGACGATTCTGCTCGGCGGCGAGCCTCGCTATGTCGCTCTCGGTTTTCCGGACGAACTTCAGCATCTCCACGGGTCCGAGCCTGAGAAATTCCTCGTCCGTGATCCTCTGCCTCAGCGGCGGTGTTTGCGCCGTGTTTACCGTCGGATACTGACCGTTAGGCGGCAAGTACTGGCCTTGCCCGACCTTGGCCTGAAGATAACTATGCGGCGGCTGCGTTTTCGGTACGGTCGCAGCCAAAGCGTTCCCGCCTTGGGGATGATGTCGATGCTCTATCCTCGGGGAATACTTGCCCTGCGCATCCTTCGTCTGCGACACGGCTCGCGGCTGCGTTTGCTGATGATGATTCAAGGCCGCGACGGGACCTTGCCCGGGGACCGAGGTAGGCACGGACGGGCCTGGACCGAAATGCGGATGATTCTTCAGGATGCCGCCGGTTGGCTGCGGCGGTGGCTGATACCGCGGTGGCACTTGCTCCACTGCCGACTTGATCACGTGCGAAGGATGCTGCTGCTGCTGCTGCTGCTGCTGCTGCTGCTGCTGCGGCTGGGACTTACTCTTATTGGACATCGCGGCTAATTTAGCTCCAGGCTGCGTCGTGTCCCATTTCAGAGAGTCCCCCGTGACTCCTTCGTACCGGCCTGTCTCGTTCGACCCGCTGAGATCTGGGTCACCGTACGGTCTCTATCTCTCCCTCTCTCTCTCTCTCTTTCTCTTATTCCCCTGCTCCCCCTCAAGATCGGATATGCTACTTAAGAGGAGGTCCGCGCGATGCGAGCCGAAGCTTCCGCGAGTCTTACCTTGTCGCCTGGCGTACCTCTCAAACTTATGCTTCACCGTTTCCTATTTATCAAACTGGCTCTTTTTCCAGATTTCCTCCCTGTACGTTCCAGCAGCACGTTCACAAATATTCGTACGTTTTCCGCGCGTAACTTCTTAAACGAGTCTAACGAGTCCCGCGTACAGCCTTGGCTTCGTTGCGGTATTAAAGAGTCGACGTCCTCGCGTCACTCCGTGATTCCGTACGATCGCATGGTATGCACGGGTTCCAGCTGTCACCGATCGGTTTAAATCCTCCGAACATAGTTCACCGATGGAGAAGAGACTCTCGCGGCTCAGTCCCTGCCGCGTGGACACCCTGGGACCGGAGTTTTCGATACCGAAATCTCGAGAACGCTAGCGATACTGCACTCCGGACTCGCGAGAGGTAATAAGCCCGGCCGGGCCCCCGTTTTTCTCGCTGCGGGGCCGCATTTCACGAGCCACAGTGCCGTAACATCGAGAGGGGCAGTGAAACCTTGTCGCGCGAGACCGCAGCCGCGATGGAGAGGCTTCCACGATTTTTAATCGATTTCACTTGCTACGAGGAACGACGCGACCGTTTCTCGCCGACACGAGCGACGTGCAGCATCCGAAAGTAAGCGAGACGATTCTTCGAATGTTAGAACCGCGCACAATTGGCAAACGATCGCGGTATCACGCGTGAAACTTTAATACGTGTTTCGTTTTCTTAGAACCAATGATGCCGAAGAAAATCCCGTGGAAATGATACACTGGCAATATGGCGACGATCGCCGGGCCTGCGATCCGAGAAACGATTACGGTTACGGATGCTGGATCTTTAAGGTTTAGATGCGGGAACAGGAAGGTAACTGGTGATTGGACCGGCATCTCCTTTTAGGAGGGGAGTTAGCGGCCTGTTTTACTCGTCCGAGGTAGAAAGGAACAGAATCCTGAGGCCTGAGGCTCCGGAGAGTTTCGGTTCCGTTGAGCAAGCGCATTCTCTTCAAGTCTCGTTTTCGAATGCGTTTATTCCGACTTAAGAAGACTGATATATATCTGTTATATTAGTTATTGCGAGAGGTCAGTATACGTACTCGTACGGTTTTATACAAGTAATAGAGAAAATTATGTGTATACTGAAAAATCGTAACTTACAATCATATCGTATAATTATACATAATTCTCCAGTTCTCGATACGTATAATTCTCTTATTTTACTAAGCCAATTTATTGTCAAATCTCTGTGTAAGACGTCGCGGGTGTTTTCCAATTAAACTTTTTGAATCACGCATGCTTATCACTCGTCATCGCGAGTGGTACGCATGCGTTCGTGATTAAATTGATATTCGCGGGTGTACGCGATTAATCCGCATACTTGTCGCACTACTATCCTGATTATCTCTAAATAGCTAGACTCGTCTGATCCGGCAGACTACGTATTCTCTCGTTTAAAAACTTTTCCCAGCCTTATCGCTGATTCGTTATCTTATCAATGTGTTTTTAAGTGAATCGCAAATTAGTGATCGATAAAGCGCTACAGTACGCGTGATGATTTATTGCTTTGGAATATAGAATAAAGAATGTAGGGTAGCAATTGTTTATGAGTCGTCAAACATTTACCTGTTTTAATTAAATTCTACGTAAATTTCGTACCGTGTGTACAAATGAACTGGCTAAATGGAGAATTGGCAAGTGTCAGCTGTCAAAAGATAACGTATGCATTAGCGCGGTACGATACCCATTGTGTTCAGTGATTTATACGTGAAGCAAAATATCAATGGAAACAATGACGTGTCGTTATGTAACTTTATCAAACAACGCGATTTGTTATCGCCTCTGCATTGCTTTAAATCTAGTGCCTTCGCGGCGTCTGAGAAGTGAGGTTACTTGCTTACGTGTCATAGCATAAGAAGGTATAACGCATTTATTTTATTTTTCTCTATGTACATGATTGTATATACATCATTCCTATTGTATTAAAAAATTGTATATGCACGCGGGATCATCAAATGTATGTTATACGATACGATCACTAAGAATCACTTGTTTAAAAGCAGTGAGTCTATTTGTCATTCGATGTAATAATTTTAAATATCTTCATTGTTCGGAGTTAAAATGCAAGCAACAGGTGTAACTAAATACTGCTGCTATTTACAACCGTGTTAACATCTGGCTGTATAATATTAGTTTTAGAGTAGTTTCGTTCCGATGCACTGGGGGGCACAATGATTGTAGAATAATAATGTAAATAAAAAAATAACAGAGCAGTGCACCGAGACAATGGCAAAGCAATCGTGGAATGTATTGGTGACGGGTGGTGCAGGGTACATTGGTTCTCACACGGTATTCGAACTGTTGCGAGCAGATTTCGGGGTGGTAGTAGTAGACGACCTTAGTAACGCTTATCGAGGTGAGAAGTAAACGTTAAGTAAAATCTACTATCAATTAATAGTGTCAGAACTCTGTTTAATGCTTCCGCGGACTATTTAATCGTTGTACGAATACTTGATACTATTCGATTGCGCTTGTAAAACAATCTTCATATATTTTGGTATGTAGCAGACAAAGAGACGAAACCAGAGAGTCTATTGAGAGTAGAGAAATTGGCAAACAAAAAGGTGCCGTTCTACTGCTGTGATATAAATAATTACAATGATTTTAAAGATGTATTTAAGAAGGTACGATCTACAGAATTACTACAGAGCTTGAACGCCAATAGTAATCTCTTTTTGGTGGCTTAGACGTTAACAATAATTCAAACTGTTATATTCTAGAATAAATTCGACTCTGTCATACATTTCGCTGCCTTGAAAGCTGTGGGAGAATCATGCGAAAAACCTTTAGAGTATTACAAGACGAATGTCTGCGGGACATTAAATTTATTAACACTCATGAGAGAGTTTAACGTAAAATGTTGCGTTTACTCGAGCAGTGCCACGGTTTACGGCACTCCAGAAAAGTTGCCATTAGTCGAGAGTATGAAAACTGGTGACTGCACCAATCCGTACGGGAAAACGAAATACATGGTTGAAGAAATTTTGAAAGATCTCTGCGCCGCAGATAAGGTGCTTATTCTTATCATTATCTGTTACGTTTAAAAGCGTCGAATATTTATTACCAATCATTTTTAGACATGGTCCGTCATATCTTTACGATATTTTAATCCAGTCGGAGCTCATTCTTCTGGACAGATCGGAGAGGATCCTACAGGAATACCAAATAATTTAATGCCGTACATCGCTCAGGTAGCGGTGAACAAGAGGGATGTCTTATACGTTTACGGGAATGATTACGATACTCCCGATGGAACAGGTGAATAAGGTGGATAAATTATTAATCTAATCTGTTAAGTAATTATTATTTTGCTCGTAGGTGTTCGAGACTACATACACATAATGGATCTAGCCGCGGGTCACATAAAGGCAATGGTTTATCAGAAAGAGCGTAAACCTGTTGGTTTTAAGGCGATCAATTTAGGCACTGGTAGAGGCTATTCCGTGTTAGAAGTTATAAAAGCATTTGAGAAAGCCTCGGGGCGAAAGATAGCGTATAAAATTGTCGAACGACGAGCTGGCGATGTAGCTACCAGCTACGCAGACGCTAGTTTAGCTAAGAAAGAGCTGGGTTGGCAAGCTACTAAGAATATCGATGACATGTGTAAGTTACAAAGATTAAAAGTAACGAATAATGAATAATCGTTTGTATTATATTGTCGTAGGTGCGGACGCGTGGAAATGGCAACGGACCAATCCAAACGGTTATAAACCTAAGAACTAATACTAGTATTCGTGAAACTTAAGTATTCTAAACTGAACATTTCATTTATGCATTTAATCGCTTAGAAAAGAAAGCCATGGTGGTGTCTGGTTACCAAAGTTTAAACCAAAGGCCAACGCAACGATTTATGTATAAAAATACACGTACATATATATATATATATTTCAAGTTGATTCCAAGTTTTAAAGAAAAACATGCATTTAATAATCATTATCTACTCTTTTATACGAAACAATGTATCGTGCCATAAAATACGTTCCTACAATTATAGAAATGATTATTAATAAAGCGACACTTTAATTTTAGCTGTAACCGCGTTAAAACCGCAAGCGAAGAACTCTGCCACTTTTACATTTCTTTTCACAGCTCTCCGAACATTTCCCATGTTATCAGCCGCAGATTCGAATTCGTACCGCCAGCTGGTGCCGCCGCGCGGCGGAGTAAACGCCGGGGCGTGCTCGGTTGATTGCGTCATAAGAGAAACTGATTTTTCTACGTAGTCGGCCATATTGGCTCGCGCGTAAGAACATCGAAAGCAGTCCCGTGCCCAATTGCATCGCGCTTGCAGTTCGAAGTAAATGGTGCATCGCCGTTGTCGGAGGAGTTCTCGGACCGGGTTGGATTTTCCATGAGCAGCGACCGTCCCGACGTTCGAGGGATCTGAAGATATCAAGGTACGTAAACGAACCTCAAGCGCGTTTACAAGCGCGTCGGGACATTCGGGATGGTGCGAGTATGGGCAGTGGTCGCATCCAGCGTTGCCCCGCGATTCGACGTACCTGTTTCGTAGTCGCCGGAATTGGAACACCAGTTGTTTACGTGTTTACGGTAGAAGCTGCTTCCGTTATTTGCACGCGAGAAACGCGACCTGTGCTACCCGGCTGTGCATCTGCTCGATAACCGTGCCCATTTACCTACGATCTCGTCTTGGGGTGCATTATTTATTTAAGAGAGGATCGCGTCAACATCCTATAGGTGAGCTTACTAGTTTTCCGATTTCACTTATCGCGATACTCGATGTAACAGGATTTACAGACCCTGCGATTGGTATCAATTACGATTTTAATAACAATTCTCTCGTTTAATAAAAATCGATTTCAGGCTCGTGCCGGGAGTGTTTACACACCGATTCGTTGCTAAAAATTATTTCGAATTTTAACCGGTTCCGTTGGCGGAATGTAAACCGTTCGTAAAATTTGTAGTAGAATTATTGTATCACGTATCTTCGTCGTAAAACACGTTTGAATTACTCTCACGTAGAGACGTAATAATGTCACATCTATTTAATTAACAATACACGGAAATGTCTGGTTGGCCCGGTTAATAGCGATTTCCGATGTTGCTAACACATCGATCGTAGTTGCATGCACTTAACACGTGTATTATTTTAAGCTGTCATGAAACTGGACCGTGGATTTTATTGCCCGAATGTGATTCAGGGATGCTACTGCATCCAAGAAATTCCGGCGAGCACGGAATCAATACAGTCAAGATCGAGCCGGCGGTGCATTCTTTGCGTGCCGTGTATCATATTTCATTGGAAAGACTATCGTGTGCACTCTCTCGCCGAGCGTGATACACGTAAATCGGGACGCGGAGAATCTGTTGCAAACTATGTTACTCTTAAGGGAGAATCAGAATGCCTGCACTGTCGCCGGGGCCAGGAATGATTGATGCGCGGACAATTTATCTTCGTATCGTTTCACGTATTCGCGTGCGACCCTGAGGGCACAACGCTTTTACGAAGTGTGCCAGTACGCTTTTATGCTCCGCCGTACACCGCCGCTCTCTCCTTTTACATTCAATTCAACGAGGATGTTTCCAATTACTTATAGCACCTGAGAAACTCCCGTAAAGGGCCTCTCTAACAACGAACAGAGAACCGCTGGACATTTATTACTCGATCTTTTATTCGCCGGTAATTGATGCGATCACACCTTCTTTTACGCGGTAGAAGGTTTCGTCGTTTTTCCGGCGAGCACTCGTTACGAACAATTAGGTCAATTATGCACTTTGCCGCGTGAGACGCCAGCTTTTTCGAAAGATGCATTAGCTCGGTCTGGTTTCTGGCCGCCTCCGCTGATCGATCGGACATTTCCATCGCTCATTTATACGATCATTCGTATAACACGGCAGCACGCGAACACGCGTTTTAGAATTGTCCTCGGTTATTCCAATTTAACGAGAACACGACATCAAAGAAATATTTCAATCATCCTAATCGTTTCAAGTTACGTAGCGGAGGCCGGGGAACGTGTACACAACCGGTCATAAGTAGGTATACACCTTGCTCAATTTCGCGCAATTTGTAAACAGGTACAAAACGAAGAATCGTTCGTAGAGATATTCACGATCGAATTTTTCCGCATGTTTCAGCCGTTATAGAAACTATATAGAATAGATAGAGAAGTATCGAGATACTTTTGCACCGCAATGTACACCGATTGTGTACTTAGGATTATTACCGCAAACGGTGCACAGCCGTTAAACCAGGGTAAGGAAGTGTGCTCGTGATGCGTACGTAGGTGTGGCGTTCATAGGTGATGCACGACACGGGCGAAGCTACAATGAACTTGGGTGGAATCGGGTTTACACACCGGTACAACATCGTATAACTTATCTTCCTCCGAGGACAGTGCATGCTTGTGAACTGTGACACGAATACCGCTCGAATATTCCTGGCCTGTTACCACGTTCAATTCCGAAACAGGGTAGACCGTGATTAAACGCGGGCTCACGGGAATTCAACTTGAAGATCCGAAATCTCGTCGTGAAACAAGCGATACCGTACGATTAATATCATTCACGGATTTTATCTGATTACTCGAATGAAATTAACCCTTTGACTGCTACAGACGCATATATGCGTCTGGCGAAAGCTATCGGTATGGACTAAGGACGCATATATGCGCTCGGTGATTTTCGTATTGTTCTTGTTTCTTAGATGAAAGTCTTTACTTACGTGTACTTCGGATTTGGATAGTTTATATAGTTTTGTTTTTTGTTCATTTTCGAGGGGATAGTGTAACAGTAATTTGACTTTGTACTATATTATAATTTAATACATCGCCGAACTGAAAAGTATTTAGTCCCCAGTGATAGCTTCGGCTCTGAGTATTCACCAGTCAAAGGGTTAAATGTACGTAATAGGCACGGAAGGAATTTTACACCTGTTAGCGTAACAGTAAACGTGTCCAGGTTGATTCACGTAAAATATAATTGCACGAGCCGGCGTACGTGTACTTACACCTGGCTTCCGTAAAGCAATCGCCGGAAGTATCGGCGCGAAACTCTGAAGATAATGTAAGCGTTAATACAAGGCGTGGTTACTACGCTCACGTGCTCCTCCACCGCGTTGCGATCAGAATCGCATTAGCGATCGACTCGAAATAAACCTTCGCATAATCAACAATAGTATTCGGAGCAGGGTAATGCATATGCAAACGCATCCTGTTACTCGTACACAATTCCCAACTGTCGTTACCACGGGGATTCACGGTTTCTTTCGAGTTCACGCCTATCATTTCGCAGAGACCGGTCACGCGTGGAATTAGAATCGCAGCTGATTTCTTCTTTCACTTTTTTCTATTTCCACTCTCGTGACCGCCTGCCGCATCTAATCGCCGCCGCGCGTGTTTTCTACTCGGCGAATCTCCCGCTATGCGTTTTATTATTTCTTATCACTCGAGAGAACGTGAACCATATTTTTGCACTTTCGTTTCTAGCGGGGAAAGACTATCGAGATCGGTGCGAAAGGCTTCGCGAAATTCCGGATACATACTACCAGTACGGGACTCGAGGCGCACAGGCCGATTTAAACCGTGGAAAAACGGAGCGCAATAACGGCTGGCCTCGCGGTGTACAAGCGTATCGCTGCGTTACGGTAGGACACGGCCTATTATCTCAGTTTACGCCGGGTAGGGGAAAGGCGCTCATAAAAACTGGTCATTGTTATCGAGCCAAATCGCTGCCGCCGGTAGAAATGAATAGCGCAGGGAAATGAACGGTTCACGATTTGCTCGCGTTTGCTTTTATTCTTCCCGATGAAAACCTGAGAGCCTATTGGAATTTAAAGAAACCGGTTTTTCTACGTATTTTCCTTCGACGTTTGCAGTCGCTCGGTCCTAGCCAGGCCTGGCCTCGATTTTGTCACTGAAATTTGTTACGTTACGCAGGGAGTTACTGGAAAACTGATCGCTTCGAATCTCCGAGTATTTAACGACGTTATAAATTACTAAGTTACACGTGAGTCATCGAGAATGCGATGCACGCCAGAAGTGGTTTTATGCACTCCCGTCGTTGACGAGCTCTCGAGCTTTTAATTTTACGTGCACGTAACGGCCCCCCTCGGAACACTCGTCGGCGAATCCTCGTGTAAAAATACGCGAGGGAGTCGTACCGCGTTTAATTAAAGTACAAACCGCTCCCTGGTTTCTCGATTCGTTAATCGGGATCGGTTATACCTCGGATTAATTGCCGTCAGCTCTTTTGCATTTTGTTTATCGATAAAAGATCCATCCGCCGCGCGATTATCGAGGAATTTCGCGAGTACATTCTCACCGTGGGGATCTGAGAATTCTGTTCGCCGGAATTTTCGTGGATGTTTTCATAGCTTTCAGCCCTTTAATTTCACGCATCAAAGAATCGTCATCACCCTCTCTGACCGTCGCCTCTCCCTCGACTCCTGCTTTCTCACCCCGCCGCGATTCCTGCCATTGAGACTCGCGACAGAGGAAGACCCGCGTCGTTGAACGTCGCGATGAAAGAAAGGGTTGAACGAGGGAAAAGGGAAAAACTCGCGTGGAACCCCCCTCGGTTCGTCGCGACGCGTCTGCACGGCGCCCGATAAAAACTGTCCCAACTCGCGTTACCCACCCCTCGAACCGAATGAATCGACTGTGGAGTAAACCTCTGTCTGCACTTATGCCGAAGTTCGACCCTAGCGAGAACGAGCGTCGATTCTTTTTATTCCATCCCTCGTGGAGTTCCGGGTGCATCAGAATTTTCACGCGCGACAGATATTCGCTTCCAGCTGAATTCATCTCGACGCACTGGGAATACGTGAAACCTCGACGCGAACGCGTAATTATTTATTTAATAACTTGATAATCCGATACGTTTCGGATCCTGATACGCTTCGTTCCCGTTTCAATCATCGTCCCTTGCTACAGTCTGAAAAATTGTCGGCTCGCATGAACGTCGATCGATCAAACATGCCCCCAGGGGTTGATCCTTGCCCCCTACGTTTCTCCTGGAGAGCCGAGTGGATTTTCATCGGTTTCGTACGAGCATCACGTACGAGTACACACGAGGGATTTAAATGGCACGGCCCCGCGACCGTGTGTTCCATTCACGTACGAACGTACGAGCCGCCGCCGCCACCACCACTCCTCTGGCTGGGTTAATAAACCTTTGTCGCGCATGCATATGCAAACCTGGCTCGTTTTCTAATGACACCCACCGCGCTTCGCGCACTTCCGCAGCCGCAGCTCGCGGAGTAAGGGTTTCGCCTCGTAACAGCGTTACGGTTCGGTTCTTTGATACGTACGTACCCCCACGTACAGACAATTGTTATCGAACCCCCTTAGCGCGTCTCAAGATTCTCGTGGAC
>SHCU01000061.1:31929-76149 GCA_004307685.1 Ceratina australensis | reverse complement strand
AGGGTTTCGCCTCGTAACAGCGTTACGGTTCGGTTCTTTGATACGTACGTACCCCTACGTACAGACAATTGTTATCGAACCCCCTTAGCGCGTCTCAAGATTCTCGTGGACGAACCGGTCTTCTTCTTCTAAACGTGACCGTATAAATCAGAGCCTGGCAGCAGGCCAGAATCTCTACTCCTCGGTTTTGTTTCCGCGCTGTATCTCAAGAGGTATGAATTCATTCATTAAAGACGGCGGCTGTTTAATGCAGCCCCGTGGACGAGACTCGTGTCGACGTAGGCTCGCCGAGAGAAGAGTGTGTATACGCGACGCGACGCGGCGTGGGCGTGTGCCGTGTGGATCACGCGACCCTCGTGCACAATGAGCCCTTTGACACACGACCAAACGAAGCCCACGCGTCTCTGAAAGGATCTCCGCGTGGCGTCGGTGGAAAAAAAAACGAGCCGGATTCTTTCAGACCGGCTCCGGTTCATTCAGCAAGGCTTTTAAACTTTCAGCTGACCCGTTAGCGAAACGAGACGATCGACCGGTTCCTTGTACGTGCGTCTCTCGCGGAATCGAGCTCTCCCTCCGTTTCAAGTTTCCGATCCCTCTCTCTCCCTCCGATATCTATCACAGTCCCGATCGCGGTCTGATGCGGTTTCAGCCGCTTTTCTTATCTATTATTAACGGGGTATCGGCGAAACTCTGATCTGGAATTACAATCCTACGTCGCGCCAAAAATTTCGATGCCGAGATAAAATCGGGTTTCAATATCTTTTGAACATCGAAACGAGTTCCCGTACGAGTTTCAGTTAATACGATGAGTAAACGACTCACACGCGACGCGTCACCCGTTCGCTAATCAGTATATTACTTCACCGGTGTAGAAAAGAGCACTCCACCAAGCGAGCCCGATTCCAGCGATGACGGCATCAGACCCATCGAACGAACGAACTCACGCTCCTATGAATTCCAACGTGATCTCTGCCGGCGCACAGATTCAATCTCCGTGTAATTTCAATTAATATAATCTCCTAATTGCAACGAGAGAATCAGTAAACAGGAAGTATGTTAAATCGTGTTACCGTTACAAAAGCTGCATCTTTTCTATCGAATCGTTGCGCAACCCGGCAGATTTTATATAATTACTCTTTTCGATCGCGGGTGGCTGCGCCGCCGCGTAACGAGATATTCGGCCGTAATTGAACGTGAAACCGTGGTTTCCGTTCAACGATACACGCGGCCCTGTGCGCTGCCCCTTTGTACGTACGCGTGTCTCGGGAAGACCGACGGGAATCACAGTAAATCGCGTTTCCCCGTGACGGTATTTCCAGCGTCCCGGTATGCCTCTGATTCCATGCAATTCAGCTTGAATTAGTATTTGCTACCCGTCATTGCGTAAGGGGCCGTGTTCGAGCCGCTTTTGCGTGTCGATTTGAATAAGCGGACTCGGCAAGCTGTGTCGGTCAGGGTCGCGCTTATGTCACTCCCCGGCTATTTTCGATTCGCAAAATCGAGCCTGAATATCAGGCTCGGTATTTTACGAGACGAGATTCCTTTCCTTTAAACACGTTCCGCGAACCCCGTCGAGAAGAAGAGACCAGTCGCGATCGATTATAGAACGCACCGTTTTTTTTTATAGCATCTTTATCTCTCTCGATAGCGGTGTATTTTGATCACCGCCGGCATTATAAATATCGCCGTAACGAGACATCGCTCTTCTTACTCGGTGTATATTCTGTCTGTCTGTCTGTCCGTCTCGGCCAACGACCTGCGGTAAATGCACACACGTGCCTCTCTGTAACGTAACTGCAACCTGTCCTCAAACTTCTTACGAAATCGTACTACCACTGTTTTCCACGCGATGCTGTTCTTGAGCACTGTACAGTTTAAATCGTACGCTCTTTCTTCCAAGTGAAAGGAAAATACGAGGATGTGTAGATAACGTTCTACTACAATAAGAGTAAATCTTGGAGTACTATGTTCCTCACCCGTTAACTAGGTCGCGATAATGTTGGATCACGAATCAATTTATCGTTATCCAAAAGCTACTTCCAATTTTCATTTCAATTATTTCCTCACCTACTCTGTTTTGATCGTTACTCTTTTACCTCATTTAACACTTCGACTGCTACAGACGCATTTTACGCGTCTGGCGAATGCTATCGGTATGGACTAAGGACGCATATATGCGCTCGGTGATTTTCTTATTGTTCTTGTTTCTTAGATGATGAAAGTCTTTGCTTTTGTATACTTCGGATGTGGATAGTTTTTTTTTTTTTTTGTTCATTTTGAAGGGGATGGTGTAACAGTAATTTGACTTTGTACTATATTGTAATTTAATACATCGCCGAACTGAAAAAGTATTTATAGTCCCCAGTGATAGCTTCGGCTCTGAGTATTCACCAGTCAAAGGGTTAATTACTGTTATCGATTATTTATCAGAATTTCGAATATAGTGCTTCGAATATACACAGTCACAGTCACAGTTAATAAAATTCCTTGAATTTAACTATTGTTAGATTTTACTCGAATTCCAGAGTACAACAACAAGAATCTATGATTATTACGTTAAATCAGAACAGAGAGGTCTCGTTAAGTGAGATATGACCGGTGTCAGGTTTCGCTTATTCAGGAAGTAGCCCAAGATTATCGCAGTATGTAAAATAGACAAGCTCGATGTACCTCGTACTTAGCCTTCCCTATACTTTTCCTCGTTAATGAGAAAGAGGTGCTTTGTGACCGGAGGGGAACTCGTCGAGTCCCGGTAAATATTGATTATTTTTCCACGCGGCACCTTCTAGTCTAGACAGGATCTATACTTACATGCTTAACCGGCACGCGATTTATCCTCGTCGCCAGCGATTAAAAAAAACACTTGTATTCGGAGGAGTTGTTGACGCGGTAATTAAAGTTTTCATGTCTGCGGGGTGGAAGAAGGTGCGGGTGATCTTAACGCGTTGCGTTCTCTTGGCACAGGGCTGAAATATGCCGGAGGAACAGAAGTCGGCTGGTGGCCCGCCAGAAGTAACCGCGGAAAATGGGACGAACTCGCCGACGAAGAGCCCGGTTAGCAAAGGCAAGACGGCGATCGCGAGAGTTACTCTGCTGGATGGAACCGTCAAAGACTTCCACATAGACGTAAGCCGGATATGACGATAAATGTTATTAAAAAAAAAGGGTTGGTCCGACAAGCAAGTTGACCGAGGGATTGATCTTGTTGCAGAGAAAGGCGAAAGGTCAGGACTTACTCGACACGATATGTCAGAGTATGAACCTGCTGGAGAAAGATTACTTCGGTCTCATTTACGAAGACAGGCACGATTCGCGGAACTGGTTAGACCTAGACAAAAAGATTGCCAAGTTCGTGAAAAGTATGTCGTTTCTTCTTATTATTCCAGGCCATCGCGCGTGATTCTTATAAAAAGTATTCGTGTTATATTCGTGTTCGCAGACGAGCCTTGGAAATTTAATTTCGAGGTGAAGTTCTATCCACCGGACCCGGCTCAATTACAGGAGGACATAACGCGTTATCAGCTATGCCTTCAAATTAGAAACGACATCGTCACAGGGCGATTGCCATGCTCCTTCTACACCCATGCCCTTCTAGGTTCATATTTAGTTCAGTCAGAAGTCGGTGATTACGATCCGGAGGTGCACGGTCGTACATATTTAAAGGACTTCAAGTTTGCCCCGAATCAGACTCAAGAGTTAGTGGAAAAAGTAATGGACCTGCATAAAACGCATAAGTTAGTCTCTTCTGTTGGTTTAGCGATCTATCCACGAGTCGCGATTAATTTCCAAAGAGCAGTAAGAACGGTCGTTGCATGATTTACAGGGGTCAAACACCCGCGGAAGCGGAACTCCATTACCTCGAAAATGCGAAGAAGTTAGCTATGTACGGGGTCGATCTTCACACCGCTAAAGACTCGGAGGGCGTCGATATAATGTTAGGCGTATGTTCTTCGGGCCTTCTCGTCTACAGGGATCGTTTACGGATCAATAGGTTTCCTTGGCCAAAGATACTAAAGATCTCGTATAAGAGGCATAATTTTTATATAAAAATCAGACCAGGCGAGTTCGAGCGATTCGAGTCGACGATCGGTTTCAAGCTGGCCAATCACAGGGCGGCAAAGAAGTTATGGAAAGTCTGCGTGGAACATCACACTTTCTTCAGGTAAAGTATATCACCCTTCGACTCGAAACCATTGTCGAGAGACGATCGAGCATGACGATGTTTCCAGGCTCATGAGTCCGGAGCCTGTTAAGAAAGTGGGCCTTATACCGCATTTAGGTTCCCGTTTCCGATACTCGGGACGAACTCACTACGAGACGAAGAAGATTCCTATTGACAGGCAACCACCGCAGTTCGAAAGATCGTTGAGTGGTCGCCGCCCTACGTCTCGTAGTATGGACGGTAAGAGAATCGCTTGATTTAACACGCGGCACGTGACGCGTTACGTTGACGCATCTATCGACGTGTCGGATTAAGATTTCGAATGATTGTCTCTGCTTTATACAGCGCTCGGAGGTCCGAAGCAAGTCGAATCTTACGGTTCAGAGCCAAGTAAGAGACACACGATGAGCTATGAACCGGAAATGATTCCCGACATGGAGCACATAGATCAACGGCCTAGCCCGATTAAAAAGCAGAAGGAAAAGGTAAATGAGAACACGTTCGCGTACAAAGACGATAGTTAGTAGAGGATGCATGAAATCATCATGCGAACTAAAGATGATCGAAAATTCATTATAAAAAGAATACTTCTGCGGTCTACGCTTTCAAACAAAACCAATTTTTAGATTTTTATGGTACTCCATTTAATTGACCATTTGTATAACGACATTTTTTACATGCTGCAAGAATAATGCTACGATACGAAGAAATTGTAGAACACCAATTGTGGATCACTTAACAATCTTTTATAAAATCATTATGCACCATTTTTTCAAATTAAACAAACAATGTTCGTAGCCATGGCATGTTATAAGTTCTTGTGTGCCATGTATTAGATATAGTTGTATGCATTAGATATTCCTATTTTCAAGTTATCAATATAAATTCAATGATTCGCATGCAAATTGATCGATATAACAAACGTGAAATCGACGTGAAATCGACAAATTCAAAGTAAATATCATTGTTCAATTGATTCGCATTCGTTTCACACGTGAGACGGGATCGGAATTTTCGCGAGAACGTAGAGGCTGGTAGATTTTTCCCGGGAGCCGGACAAGCGGCGTTTGCACGCGATAATTTAATGTCACTTGAACTTGAATTCAATATTCACGCCCCAAATGGTTCGGGCATAAAATAAGACTAACTGACACCTAACTAACACCGGTAGCTCACACGCAAAACAAGTGCCGGAACAACATCAGCTAGCAGTACCAGTAGCCTGGAAGGAGAGTACGATGCAGATCGTGGCAAAAAGGTATAGAATTTCACCTGGAAACATACTGTCATGCGTATACCTCCGCCGTTGTCGTGTATCGATCCGCGTGATCATTTGGTGTTTTCTTTTTTTTCGAATGCATGTCGCTACCCCTTTCGTCTCTCTTTATTTAATCTCTCGCAATCATACGGCCATCGCCTCAAAGCGCTGAATAATCGAATTTTTTACCAAATTTCATTCGCTAATCTCACGAGCACGCGCGAATATAAGCGGACACACTCGAATCGCGCTAATGCTTATGTCTCGCATGTGTAATAATCATCATCTCACGATACCATTAATAAGAGACGGCCTAAAGAAACGGTTCACGGTTAAAGGAAAGTATCACGACTAACTAAGATCGAAGCGATGATATATTCTTTTTTGAGAGCGCAGACCGTACCTAGTTGTAAAGCATGAGGGAGAATGTGTAAATGAACACGTAGCCTATGATAGCTTAGCGATTAGAGCTGAATCGCGCTTACTGCATGATGCGATGTGTGACCATGAATTTACTTGTAGAAACCGGTCGGAGGGATCGCGGTCCTACCGCCCGGTGGTTTATCCAAGAAGAAAAAGGATAAGCAAAACGAGAACGAGAAGGAGAATCATAATGATCTAAACAACTCTGATTTAATAAACGAAAACGCTATTCTTGACAACAGCAGCGCGAAGTCGCCGAGTAAGAAAGAATTGAAAAAGAAAGAGAAGGAGACGCCCGAGAAGAAAGATAAAGAAAAGAAAGAGAAAATAAAGGTAAGTACGTTGTTCCGCTATCTGTATGCCAGCTTATTACAATTAGCAAAACAGAGTATAATTACGAGCTTGTCTCTAGACGATGATTTTCATGCACAATCAAATAAAGATTTCGTTCGGTCTCCGATCTATCGATAAATCTTATAAATATATTTGATGATCGAGACGCATCGTGCACGGTTGTTAGAAAATTACGAATACATATAGCTTCCATTAGTTTATTTGCGTTACATCTGTAAACATATACATATATATACAGCATGTCTTTGGTATCGCATGTTTTGATTATGACAAAAGAGTCCAATCGGCGGGTTCACGTTCGGCAAGAAGGACAAGGATGCCAAGCAGAAGAAGCAGAAAAGGGGTAAAGGGCCAGACGAATCTACGGACAAGAGCGACACCGAATCGAACTTGTCAACGTCAGAGAAGAAGCAACCTCTTGCCGAGAAACCGAGCGAGGAACAGACGAAAGTCATCTCGGGATCTCCTCAACAGCCCAGTTACACAAAACCGTACGATTACGAAGAGACTGAAACCTCTCCAACGAAAAAGCCTTTCACTCCGCATGGATTTTCGTACGAAGACAGGCCAGCGTCTCCGGAGGTTCAAAATCAACAGTCGCCGACCTCTGCCAGCCGCAAAGCTACCGGGCTGGCTTTCAATTACGCCCCGGGCGAAGAGAAGAAGGTGGCCGAGTCGGCGGAGAAGAGGAAAACCAAAGACATCGACTCGAAGCCGCTCGGATTGAAAACTCCTGGTTTGAATTACGTCGAATCAGCCGGGTTGAAGGAACAGCAGAAAGCTTCGTCGAAACCAGAAACCAAGCCGGATGATAAGAGTACGTCGGCCGTTTTGATCGCGGCCGAACAACAACATCAAGGTGCTAATTACCAGCCAACCGTGGCTCAACCGCCCGCCGTGGATGCCAAGCCGGAATACCACATCTTGCCGCTCCCTGATGGTTCCAAAGTAATCGGTGGCGTTATTTATACCAAAGACGGTAAACTGTTGGATCAAAGCAATCTGGGGCCTGATAACAGTAAGATAGTAAACGGGAAAGTCTGTTCCAAGGATAGTAATCCGATTAAGAAATCTGAATTCGGTCCTCAGGGAATTTATATCAGTAACGGAATGCTTACAACGAAGGACGGGAAACTGGTGAATCAAGAAACTTTAGGCGTCGGAAGAAATTTTATCAGAGATGGAATCGTATATGGTTCTAACGGGCAAGCGGTAGATCAATGTTTCTTGGGTTTGGAGCACGCGTCAGTGAAGGATGGTAAAATCGTTGGAAAGAACGGGAAAGTGATACAATACAATAAATTAGGCTCCGATGGAACGTACATAAAGGACGGTCTTATATTTTCATCTGATGCGAAGCCACTCACGCAAGGATCGTACACGATAAACGGGAATTACATCGTCGCAGGAGTGGTCTGCGACGAAAATGGGAAACCATTGAATCAAGTTGCTTTGATACCCGACGAGACTTACATCTGCGATGGATTAATTTGTGGTAAAAACGGCAGTCCAGTTTCTCATGGTATTCTAGGCCACGAGGGCCACTACGTGGCCGAGGGAAAAGTCTATTCGAAAGACGGCAAACCAGTGAAGCACGAATCTTTCAGTTCGGATGGTTCGGCGATAAAAGACGGCATAGTTTATTCGAAAGATGGCAAGTTTCTAAATCAGGGTTCCTTATTACCGTACGGTGCTCATTTGAAAGACGGTAAAGTCGTCGGTAAAGATGGCAAGGCGATCAAGCATGCATTTTACAAGCCCGATGGAAGCTTTATAAAAGACGGTATCATATTTGGCAAGGATGGTAGGCCTCTGAGTCATATACCTCTGATAGCTAATGGAAGCTTTATCAAAGAAGGGGTCGTGTACGATAAAAGCAATAAACCGCTATCGCAAAGTCTTTTTAAACCTAATAATATCGTAATTAAAGACGGAATAATTTACGACGCGAACGGTGTAATAGTATCCGATGCTTTCCTCGGCCCGGACGGCTTAACGATAAAAGACGGGATGGTAATCGGTAAAGATGGTAAACTTGTTAAACAGGAATCGTTTGATTCGAATGGGAGTCACGTGAAGAAAGGTGTGATTCAAGCGAAGAGTGGAAAGCCTCTTAATCAGGACTCCTTGGTACCCGAAGGAGCATCGATTAAAGACGGTAAAATATATAACAAGGACGGGAAAGTGTTGAAGTTCTCATTCTTTAAACTAGACGGAAGCTTCGTGAAAGACGGTCTCGTGTACGCCAAAGATGGTAAACCATTGAATCTCTGTTCAGCACTTTCGGAAGATAGCTTCATCGCGAACGGAGTGATCTTCAATCACGACGGGATGCCTGTGTCTAAAGATATGTTCGGGTCCGATGGGTCATACGTCGCTGGTGGGATAATTCACAACAAAGACGGGAGGATAATATCGGAAGGTGTCTTCGGCCCTGATGGGAATATCATAAAGAACGGATTGATCGTAGCTAACGATGGAAGACCGTTGACTCAAGACGATAAAGGACCGGACAACATAGCAGTGAAGGATGGAAAGATCGTCGATAATCAAGGGAATCCCAAGAACATGGCATCCATCGTACCAGATGGATGTTACATTCGGGACGGTGTCGTTTACGATAGAAATCAATGCCCGTTGAAACAAGGAGCGTTCAAGCCCGATGGAAGTTACATCAGAGACGGTCTTATATACGGATGGGGTGGGAAATTACTTAACAGTGGCAGCGAACTCCCTCATGGAAGTTACGTGGAAGAAGGTAGAATCTACGGGAAGGACAAACAACCGTTGGAGCACAGCTCATTCGGCATGGACGGAGGCTACATCTCTAATGGATACGTTTACGGGAGAGATAAACAATTGCTTAGTCACGGATTATTCGGTAACGACGGTAGTTGCATAAAGAATGGATCGTTGTACGGTCCGGACGGGAAACCATTGAATCGAAAGCAAACCGTAATGTTTGTTACGCTCGTCCGTTACGGTTTGATCTGCGACCGCGACGGCAAGCCATTAAAATCTGGTAACTTCGACGAGGAGGGTACTATCGTTAAAGATGGAAGAATTTACGATCAATCCGGTCAACCCATATCTCAAGCTGCGTATAGAAACGATGGATGCTACATAAAGGATGGCCTCCTTTACGGAAGCAACGGGAAACCACTATCCCAAGGTTTTCTACCACCGGAGAATAGTTTCATTCGAAACGGGAAAGTATTCGACTCGAACGGGCAACCTTTAACGCAAGAGGCATTCGGGCCAGAAGGCTTGAGAGTGTCGAACGGAGTCGTAGTAGATAAAACTGGGAAACCTTTGAAGCAAGCAGCTTTCGATGGTGACGGCAACGTTGTAAGGGACGGGTTCATTTGTACACCGGGTGGAAAGCCACTTGATAAGTATTACACGGTGATTACTATCACTTTGGTCCGCAACGGTTTATTGTGCGATAAAGACGGGAAACCGGTGAAGCAAGCACCGTTCGGGAATGATGGAAGCTACATCAAGGATGGAAAGGTCCACGATAAATTCGGCAAGTTGACGAATCAAGAAATCTTCGGAGACGAAGGAGCGTATCTGAAGGATGGTGTCGTGCTATCCAGCAACGGGAAACCGTTGGACAGCGATACTATCTTGAAGGATATGCAGGATGCGACGAAATCGGTCTCGAAAACGAAGAAGGCGTTAGCCACTGCTCCGACGATCGTCAAGACCACGACGAAGCAATCGGTGGTGAAGGACCAAGACGGCGTAACGCAGAACATCGAAGAGAAAGTCGAGGATCTTACTCCTGGGGGCATGGGCCAAGTAACGGTTTCAACGCAGCTGAACAAGGTGATACTTTTTAAACGATATCATGGTATGGTAAAATACGTAGCGGTATAAATGGATCGCTGAATGTAAGGTAAAAGATGATATAGATATCAAAGGTAGTAGAAGCTGCTCGAGAATTATTTTTGATTGAGAAACAAGTCTGTTACTTTTTACGATGTGTATTGTAGATGCTGTTATGTGATACTTAGTCGTTGAGTGTTTAAGTATTGCATGGAGTAAATATGTTGTTATAAATACAGTTTCTAGACGAGCCAATTTACGATCATCTTGAAACCAGTGCATTAAAGATGAACAAATAATTCGATACTATAATTATTTATATTATTATCGCTTTATTACGAGACGTTAGTTATCTTGTAGTTGTATTTAGGCAGAGGCACCAGACGACGGTAGAGCCCCATACATGACAGCGACTGCTGTTACCACACGTACCGCTACGATGCACGAGGATCTCGAAAAGAATCAAAAGACGAGCCAGGTTCGTGATTCGTTACGTACTTCTCATCTCTTCGAACACTTCGGTCATTTAGAGTTTACCATACATAAATTTCGAATTCGCTGTCGGTATGCTCAACGCATCGTCTCACGCAAACATAGAATTATTTTTGTATATATTTTTTTTTTTTTTAATATCAGGTAGAGGAAAAGACCGTAGCGCACACAACAGCGACGAGTGCGACGAGACAAGAGCAGAGAGTAGTAACCCAGGAAGTTCGAACAACGAGTCACGTGCTGTCCGGTGAACAGGTAACGATTCGTTTAAAAGATAATTCTAATTCTAATGCATACGAAGCTGAGACCCCTAATGGACGTAGCATGTAAGCATTTATATGAACAATCACACGAAGTGTATTTGGTTGATCCTAACATTAAATCATCAAGATGTATTATCGTTATATATTCATACATGCCAGTCGTATTGATGGAAGTTCGCGTAACATCACGAGGCTTATAATTTTTATCAGTAATGCGTATAAGTTATTCAAGAGACTCCAAACCGACGTCGTACGTGTATACATAGAATATATATAGCTTCGACGAATGAAAAGCATTGAACATAGAGAGTTAAACATGTCACATATGTCTTATCTATCAATGCGAATTCGGTCTGGAGTCCATTGAATCGTCCGTACGTTTCATCAAACTTTACGTCGGCGAATAAACATCATACGCACATTCAGTATACATATCATAGAATCATAAAAAGGGATTACAATACCTATTTAATAATGCATCAATAATACTTAACTTGGTTGATTAATGAACTTTAACAAACGCCATTTTCGTTTGATTTTTTTTTATTCTTTTTTTTTTATTTCTGTAATTAATTTCGCTGGCTTGGTTAACACATTGCATGGTGTAGCTGTTCAAACGAAGGCTCAGTACATCCAGTTCGAGCAGCGATGATTCAGGTACACCAATTGACCTCGAAGACGATCAGCAGGCTTTCTACAATCAATATTATCAGGTAAATTCGAGGACGGTCAATCATTCCGTTTTGAGAAATCACGAGAGTTCAAAGCAGTTAGAGAGTTTAGTTCTGAGGATGAGTCCCCGTCAACACGCTCAAGTATGTCCAAAATTCATCCGCGAACGAACAGGAGTCGTTAAAGATACAATGTACATTTTATATTAATACTCGTACCATGTTAATAACTTAATGCTTATCGTTTAACATGGGCAATTTAATAATCATTAAACCGTAAGCACTGGTTTTGAGGTATTAATCATTAATCCAGCGAGGGCTTTAATATTTTAAACGATGCTTTGGTTCTTGCATTAATTTAACTGTGCAACGTTAAATCGGTGCATCAACGTAGGATAAGAAATACATTCGACTATGATGAGACAAGAGTGATCATCGTGCAAATGTACTTTAGGGTGATCCAGCCAGCATCGAAACAGAGACGCACGTGTACAAAGAGGGACCAGAGAACAACGTGACGAGCGCTACTACCGTTCCATTAACAACAACTGAAACCAGGAAGGTAGCCGTTGAGAGCGATGATGGTATGTACAGTGCAACTGGAGAAATAGTTAGTTCTCAGACAATATCCAGTAAAACTCGCACTGTCGAAACGATAACGGTAAGAGTCTGCAGTCGTATAGATCGGATTGGACAATGATTATTTTCTTACACGTCGATTATTATTTAGTACAAAACCGAGAGAGACGGAGTTGTGGAAACTCGAGTAGAGCAAAAGATAACGATACAGTCGGACGGAGATCCGATCGACCACGATCAAGCGTTGACGGAAGCGATCCATGAGGCGACCGCTATGAATCCCGACATGATGGTGGAGAAAATAGAAATCCAACAACAGACTGCACAGTAACGTATTGCGAACATGATTAAGTAATCTCTGAAACAAAGGGCACTCTTCATCCGTATGTTGTAACGCTCGTAATTCGATAACGAACGATGTAGAAAAATTGATACGATTTACACATATTGTTTCATATGAAAACTAGGATTGTACGATGTATTACGAGTTTGGGCTTGATTGAAAATCGAGTCGCTATAAAAAAGAATATTGACGGTACCACGTACCATAAACTGCGGTGTTCATATTCAGTGTTGTATTGTCTCCAGAGAGACAATTGTATGTATGCATAGAGATGTATGTACGTAAACGAGGAAAGAGTTTAATTATAGCGAAAAGGAAGATGAGAGTGCCCCTGAATTAAAGCCAACATGCTGAGTGATATATCTCGTATTGATCGTAATTAATGATTTGAAATCTATTAAGTCGATACCGAATACTCGCGATGCCGGGAATACATAAGTTTGATTATCTCTAATTTCGAGCAACTTCATCTTCGAGCCTAATGTAAACCAAAAACAATGAAAAATAATTAAAAAAAAGTTGACTACTCGAGGGTACATAATATTAAACGTACGTTTTGAAGTACACGAGTACAGTATATTATAAATATAAATGAATATATATGTATATGCAAAACATGATTGATATGGATTTAACCAGATGGAAAGTAACAGTGCAAAGATTTATAATACGTAAGTGAGAGAGGATGCGCAGTAAAATTCGTTGATTACGCTTCGTGCGATTTACCTGTAGCTTCTCTGCAATATTAATTTCCTTTTGTATAGATTGACTCTATTATTTGTGAAATACTTTCTTCAAAACCGACGCTGTATAATGTTTAATTTGTGTGACAAAGTCAGAGTTCGCTAAGTACGAAGAATATTAATATATACATTACAAAAATATATAGATATATGTAATAAATATGTACGGTTAATCGACGAGATGAGTCTACAGAGTTTCCAACAACTTTTAAGTATTACTGCATTCAGCATTGTGACACGAAATAAAGCTAACGCGTTATCGATACATCTATTATTTAATAATTTTAATATACGAGTTACGAAACTATGTAGATTCGTTTGGATTAAATATAATTGAAAGATAACATTAATACGAGTAATATTAATAAGGTAAAGAAATATATGTACGTATAACTTCATACCAAGAGCTACAATGCATTGGTCAGCGTATATGTCTAAATTTAGCTGTAACTTTTGTAGTTCTTAAAACTACAAGTTTGTATAAGATTTTTATCTTTCGTTCAATAGTTTATTTAACTTTTTGTATGAACAGAACACAGTTAATATACTGGTAAGAAGGAGGAAAGGCTGAATAATCCTGAATTAAATAATAAACGAAACGATTAAGGATGCAAACTATACTTTGCAAGAGATAAAGCTATATAAATTCTATAAAGTTATGACTATTAAAAAATACGCCCGCTGCTTCGTATATTTGTGTATGAATAGTATATAATTCTCTCTCTCTATATATATATATTGTACATGCGGCAGTTATTAAGCAACATTAAAATGTGCATATCACACGGTAGGAGGCTTGGTTTATACCTTTTGTTCTTTCGTGAGTTCGTTCGAACGTACGCTTGCATTTTGCACAAAGCATTTATTTCACGTGTCAACGGCGAAAACCTTTTTTACTTTTCTACATTTTACACGAGTCGACGTAACCAGCTAAATGAGATGTTTATACGTACATTAGTTTTGTAGCGGTTTACAGTTTGTTACGACTTGTACATTTCTCGGAGTCGGTATCGTTAAATCGCGTTATGTCAATTCACAGGAAAGGATGATTAAAGCGAAAGAGATAAAGATTATGTGGAACAAAGGGTAATCACTGACCGTCTACGTGCGAGTTGCATCTCGTTTTCTACGTTATAATTTCGTTATACGCTGGCAGCTAATTAATTCTTCTCGATTCGTTAATCTCATTTAATTGATAGTGTTAGTACACGGTTTGAAAACATGCTCAACCACTCGATTAGTTACTTTCCATTTCACTTGCGAGCAACTTTTATAAACGTTTCATAGACCGATCTTTGTGTCTCGATATTATGAGAGGGAGAAAGGAAAAGAGTAAAATTATCATGAGGAACAATTTGATTTTCTACTTGTACCTTTTTATATATCATATAATTCCATAATTTATGATAAGATATTTTCCTTTTTTATTGTACCTAACATTCCATGCTTACGGTAACTAACATATATGTATATATATATATTAATTATAAATGCCTGTGTCATTTAAAACTTATTTATTCGTTTACTAGTACAAGTATAATTATAATTTTATGCCGGCCCTGCTTGAAGACGTAAACACAATTTTTCCCATCGCTATTTTGTACCGAGTTAAGCTTTAAACGTAAGATTATTGATCTTCAAGCAGTGTACAAATTGTAGTTAATAGTATTTTGTACTTTAATACGTCTGCCGTTCGTTTAACGATAACGCAAAAAATGATATACGTATACTTAATATTATAGAATACATAAACGCATTTTATGCGTATAGGATTTTCTTCGTGACTGTTTTTAAACCATGCACGTTCCGTTATATTTAAATTCGAATCATTGTTCCACACGCATGAATTTCAATGTATTTTTATTTTAGTTACAAAAATATGTTACGTTGATGCACATATATATATATAAATACCGCCTTAGTGCTAGAAAGTTGTACAAAGCGATTGTAATTAGTTCTCCGCAGCTTCTTTTTCACACTGATTTGCCTGATATATTTATTCCCAGTGCAATTCGATTCCTACATTTTGTTTCCACACGACTTTCCAGCATGCAGGCAGTAATATAAAAATAATTTGAACACCCGTACGTATATTATAAAGGAATAAAAAATGAGAAGTACGCAATGAATTATAAATAATTTCTTTGAAAAACATAATATCAAGGAATTACAAATGACACCTATAATTCTAAGTGATTTTGTTTCTAATTCAAATGGCTGGCAGTTGGATAACTTTATTATTTAACATTGATCGCGTATCACTGTACGATCTCCTCGCTTTGATCACGTTGCTCCAAAACGGTCTTGGAGTGAAATGACCGTTCTTTATGGTATTCCCAGCTGGCGCTATATTAAAATGATTATATTAAATACAATGTTGTCAGGCTTGGTAAAATAGTTTGAGTATCCAGTTACCTATTTTCCAAGGCGGAAATACACGAGATTGAGTCTCGCAAATCGCGGTTGATATCGCGACAGGCAATTTCGGACCTGGAGGCTGGAACATAGCTCTGGATATTGACTCCTGTAGCGCTGCTGGTAAATTCAAAGATCCTGTAAAACGAATCATTTCGTTTAGTCTGTATTAATTGACCGAAGATCATCGATTACGATACTTGTAATATCCTGATCCAATGTGCTCGACGACTTCCTCATATGGTAGAGATGTTTCTTCATTTTAAATCTTTTCATGAAACAGCGGCATACGTCCGTTATCATTTTCCCATCCAGAGTATCTGGAGAGCAGTCCCACGTTACAATGTAATTGTAAGTAAAGAAACCATTTTCAACTGCGTACCTATCGTATCGTTATTGGCAATAAGATTCTCCTTGTATCTGTAATATTGTGTTACAGGATTTCCTTCGAGGGACAGATCTGTTAATGAGATCAGGGCGCTTATGCTATCGGTCAGATCGTCGATATCGTCGATGGAATTATTCGTCGCGTCTAGAACCTGCAGTTTTCGTAACTCCTTGATGCCGTTCAATGATGTTATTTTATTACCTGAGATGTTCAGCACTTTTAAACGGGTCTGCAATCGAGAGCTGGATTTAAGAAATGGTGCGACTAGGAACCGACGAGACGAAACTTACGGACAACGTGAATACACTTCGTGGATCGAAGCACAACATTTCTCCTGAAGGTAGCTTTTGATTTTCTATTTGCAAAACGGTTAAATTGTTCAAATTTTCAAGACCCTCGACCACCGATATTTTATTGTACCCTAAATAAAGTGTTTGCAATTTCTCAAGGGAATCCAAATTCTCGATTTTATTTATCGCGTTATGCTGGAGATACAAGTGCGTCAGGTTCGAGGCGAAATGAAGATTTTCTATCTTCGAAATGTTGTTGTTTTGTAAATATATTACTTTTAAATTTTTGTAAGAGACGAAATTGCCCTGGAACAATGTAAAAGTCTATCTGTGAATCATTCGCAATTATTTCGAGTCACCCGCGAAAGATCACTTACAATACTGCTGATGAACTTATTATTCATGCGCAAATGAGTCAGCCCGTGCAGTTGACTCTTGCTTATTTTCTTGCTAAGAGACTTTTGTAATTGAGCTTGCGAACATTTTCTCTCGATGTATTCAGCGGTTAATCTCACCATGACTGCAGAACCGGATTAGACACAAGTAAAGACTAAGCGGTACGCGAGTGATCGATCAAACATTCGCCAGGCAAGCGCACCATTTGTGCCTTGCCTCTCTCCTATTATTTCCATTCGATTCGAAGGCTCGTGAATATCTCGGCGGCTTCTACGAGCTGCAGCTGCAAATTCAGAGAATAAAACCTCTGCAATTTCCTATATTAATATTGTCAAAATTAACAATTCTAATTAATAAATGAATGCGATGCGAGCTAATCTCGATATTTTTGTTTCAGGAATTCTGAATTTCTTCTTTCCTCGACTCAGACAAGAGGAAAATGCATGGGATCTTACTCACAGCTTTCGGAGAGGTCCACAACTTTTATTAAACAACAAGGTTGGTCTCTCCTGTCTCTTGCTCACCCCTGCGTCATCTCTTCTACCTCTGGCTGGTTTCTCCTGCCTCTGACTAGCTTCTCTCATCTTTCGATCGTCTTTCCTGCCTCTGACCAGCTTCTCTCATCTCTGGATCGTCTCTCCTGACTTTATTTCTCATTGTAATTCATACTTGTAATTAATCTTAAGTGAAATTGTACAAATACATTTTTATATTGTTTAGCGAAATAAAAATTTTGTTGAATCTATATCTTACTGTGTAGTTAATCACCTGTCCAATACTCCCAAAAGTCTAACACCCATTCCTTAACGAGACCTACAACTCGAAATAATAGCCCTGGCCATTATTAAATTAGTTGTATAAGTTTCCCATTAAATTCATCCCTTCGAAATTCTTGGAATCGTAATGTCGCACCAGGAGTTAGTGCTACCTCTTCACACTTTATGTTATCCTAATACAAAGTCTAATTTTTCGAGAAAAATTTTTGTTTTCGGGAATTCTTGGAAGTGACGTCACAGCAGGTGGCAGTGCCACTTCTTATCCTATTATGTTATCCTAATAAGAAGTCGAATATTTGGCCCAAATTTTCTCGAAAATGATGAAATGTAAAATTTGTATCAGGATAACATAAAGTATAAAGAAGTTACACTAACTCGAAAAGGCAAATTTTTCGGTAAAATTTTTCGGGATTGTATTAGGATAACATAATAGGTAAGGAAGTGGCACTGCCACCTGCTATGACGTCACTTCCAAGAATTCCCGAAAGCAAAAATTTTTCTCGAAAATCGGACTTTGTATTAGGATAACATAATGTGCGAAGAAGTGGCACTGCCACCTGCTATGACGTCACTTCCAAGAATTCCCGAAAGCAAAAATTTTTCTCGAAAATCGGACTTTGTATTAGGATAACATAATGTGCGAAGAAGTGGCACTGCCACCTGCTATGACGTCACTTCCAAGAATTCCCGAAAGTAAAAATTTTTCTCGAAAATCGGACTTTGTATTAGGATAACATAATGTGCGAAGAAGTGGCACTGCCACCTGCTATGACGTCACTTCCAAGAATTGCCGAAAGTAAAAATTTTTCTCGAAAATCGGACTTTGTATTAGGATAACATAATGTGCGAAGAAGTGGCACTGCCACCTGCTATGACGTCACTTCCAAGAATTCCCGAAAGTAAAAATTTTTCTCGAAAATCGGACTTTGTATTAGGATAACATAATGTGCGAAGAAGTGGCACTGCCACCTGCTGTGACGTCACTTCCAAGAATTCCCGAAAGTAAAAATTTTTCTCGAAAATCGGACTTTGTATTAGGATAACATAATGTGCGAAGAAGTGGCACTGCCACCTGCTGTGACGTCACTTCCAAGAATTCCCGAAAGTAAAAATTTTTCTCGAAAATCGGACTTTGTATTAGGATAACATAATGTGCGAAGAAGTGGCACTGCCACCTGCTGTGACGTCACTTCCAAGAATTCCCGAAAGTAAAAATTTTTCTCGAAAATCGGACTTTGTATTAGGATAACATAATGTGCGAAGAAGTGGCACTGCCACCTGCTATGACGTCATTTCTAAGAATTGCCGAAAGTAAAAATTTTTCTCGAAAATCAGACTTTGTATTAGGATAATATAATAGTACAAGTGGTGGCACTAACTCCTGGCGTGACGTCAGGATTCGTAGAATTTCTTCTCTATCTTATTTCTACTTATGCTAAGTGAATATGACATGGAAAAGGATTGGACGTGGACGCTTTGCAGGTAAGTAAAAACACGTTCTGGCTTCGTTTAAACTATCTCTTTATTAACGCTATTTTACAAATTACAAAAGATTATACAAAAGATCAGTCTATTCAAAAAGTAGAGTATGAGCTCTTACATCTCTTCGTTATGTACCATTATTGCTGAAGATCTTCGTTCTTGTTCGTTCAGAGAAACTTGTCGATCATCGAAGAATGAAGAAGCTGTTGGTTGAACGGAACCAGCATCTGGAAGAGAAGAAAGAACAGGAGAGATCAGCTAGAGATCAGAAAGAACCAAAAACGAGAGATTCAAAAACTTATACATACATACTTTAATAAGCTATCCTTCATCATGGTAGCGCTGGCAATCATTTCAATTTCCAAGCTTCCTTATCTGCCTTCTCTATCCATATATAGATCAATGAATGCGCACTGTACACAATTTTAATGTGTTTGATGTGTCAGATGCATAACAATAGGTTTTCCTTGTTGTATTTAAGTGAATTTATTAAATACAAAGATGTACCGTACAACATGACTTGAGAAATAACAGTTTCGGACGCATTACGGAAGAAAGTTAACGTATAAAACGTATTATAATGGGTAATTGTATACGTGCCGTACTGAAAAGATTACAAAGGAAAAGATGCTCCGAAAAGTAATAAATTAACTATACTCTTATAAGGGAATAACGTTTATAAAACTTTCACGCGACCCTTCATTTTCAGGACCATCATTTTGCTTATCGCCGGTCTTGACAATGCGGGAAAGACCACAGTTCTAAATCACATAAGCGGCGGTACATATTTATATTTTAACACAGAAGATTCTTATTATAATTATTTATTAATATAATTGCAATTCACATTAAACAGCTGATTCATTTGTTCAGATTCAGATGAGACTGTATTGCCTACAATGGGTTTCCATACAGTTTCCTTGAAATATAAAACGTACACTGTAAAAATTTATGATATCGGAGGCAGTTCTCAGATCAGATCATTGTGGCCAAAATATTATAACGGTGTAAGTAATTAACAGCAGAGAGAATCATTTCTAGAAATCATACGTCTCATAAAATTCTGAACGGTACGTCTCGTATCGTACTTACAGTAATCACTTTTTAAAATTGGCCCTTTTCATTTTGCATCTTTTAGATACATGGTCTTATATATGTGGTGGATGCTAGTGATATTTCCCGTCTTACAGAAAATAAAGTTGTATTTGGTGAATTAATTTCACATGAATATATTTCAGGAAAGCCATTGTTGTTGTAAGGAAATTGAATGTATTCTTTAACATGCTTGTGTCACTGTCTACGCACCAAACCTTCTAGATACAATGTGCACTTTTGTGAAATATCTGTACATATATAATACATGTACTTATTTTAGTCGAATCATGGTACGCATTTTGTAATAGGCTAGCGAATAAACAAGATGTAAGCGGAGCGATCGACGAATTGGATGTTGTCGAGAACTTGGATGTAGAACGAGCTGCTAACACTATGAAATGTCCTACGAGAGTAGAAATATGTTCGTGCATCTGGAAAGGAGATGAATCGAAAGATAATACGTTAGGCATTAAAAATGGATATAAGTATGTAATATGATTGTTTCGCTCGAATGTAGGTCTATCATTTATTAAGGAAATTTAACTATGCAGATGGCTGTTGGATACAATAGTGAAAAACTACGCAATTTTGAACAGTAAAATAAAGAATCAGACGATACATAATACTCGAAATGAAAGAAATACCGAAGTACAAAGCGTAGCGTTAGACTCACCGTCTAGACTGTCGATTCATTCCAATCCTTTCAAGCCAATTAAAGAATTAATTTCACAAAAGGTATTGCAAAGTGCTTTGTTTTCTTTAAATATTATATCCTTATTCTATTTGTTATTATTTTAGGAAGATAATCAAGAAGCCAGTGTTTCACAAAATGGTACGCTATGCCCGGAACACAATAATTATAGAGAGATCGTCTGTCTATAAATTTTACATATTCTTACAGGTACAGTGATGAATAGCAAAAAGTTGAAAAAGATTTTCGTACATAGAAACAAAACTGGTCCACTTCCCACCGAAGAGTCTATCATTGAAATTATGCCAGAGAACGTTAAGTTTACGAAGAAAAACAGTCTCCAAACACTCCCACCGGTACTAAACCCAACGACATTGAATACATCTCCGGAGTCCACTAGATTAAAAACAAACCGTCCATGCACAGCTCCGGGACGTACGCATTTTATAAATAAGATAGCAGTAACGAGCATTCCTGGACAAGTGAACCAGCAATGATTTTAATTCTATTTACGATAAGGGACCATTATACATATTAACAAATATAACAGTGCAATGTATAAGAATGAGATATTTTAACAACGAACATTTTCATTTTATAATATTGTCTGACAATTTTTATTTCCATGCGAAGATGTCGGTATTAAGCGAAGAGGTTTTTCCCTTTATGTTTTATTCAAACTTTATTGTACCTTGTACGTTTGCTTACAAATCCTTGTACACTGAAGTTTGGTAAATAGATGAGTTAGAAATATACGTACGTATTAAAAATTCATATAAAATCTATAATATAAAGATTGCAAAACGTTGTTATACAATTGCATATAAAAATGGCTGCAAAATGTAACGCGAAAGCACAGTAGCAGGCGGTTATCACAATATGCTACAATAAGTATCGAAAATTCTTAATATAAACCTTATTGAGCAACTACTTTATGAAATATGTTGAGATATCCGTAAATCGTGCTGGAGATTCTTACAGCAAGGAACAATGTATCTTAATCACACGCATATATAATAACGATACATTGAATTACATCTAATATTGAAACTATAGTGATCACAATTAATTGAAGGCTTTTAAGAAGCGATATTAAACATCGTATTATGAAAGACTTATATCACATTCTTCAAAAGTTTCGATAGATCATTATAATGCCGATTCGATCACATATTTTTATCTAATTCTTCCAGTAATAACTTTTTGGAAACAATGAACGCAATTTAACGCTTTACGTGTAAGCAATCATAAAAGCTTATGCGAATTGCATCTCTTAATTTGTATTCATTTCCTTTAGTAGTAGCAGTTAAAATGTTAATATTCGTTGTAATTGCATCTTATCACGAGATTACTTTAACCAGTTAAGTCTACTACTAAGCTGAAAACGTTTCCTTGCTTCATTCAACTTTAGACTATTGCTTGAAAAAACACGTCGCTCTTTCATTTTATACAAGTTTCATAAATTGCTCGTATTATAACAATTAAAAAATACCTTCTTTTTAAATACAACGTCGAAATTGTATAGTTCATATATCAGTTACACGTTAAATTTTGTTCGTAAAGTAGCAATCATGAAGGCAATCGATTTGTAACACCGCTGCTTTAATTTTACTTTCCTTTTGTACTCAGATACTTTTCTATGATCACTATATTTTATGCAGCCTTCCACTGATTCGATGATCATTAAAAATACTATCGTTGTCGATATCTACTTAAGAATAAATCTCACGACACAGGTGGTAAGATTTACTTCTTAATTCAGGCAAGTACAAAAATTTGTATACTGCATTAGGGTCTATGGTATTGCTTCTGAGTTATGTAGTACACAATTTGAGGTTTTTAGGTGTAAGTCGTGTCCATAAGATTTCCATCCCAACATTTCGCCGACAACAACAGATAGTCTCTGCAACGTTGATGAAATGTTGGAATAAAAATCCTTGTCCTCGCTTACATCCAAGAGCCAAATATCGTATAAGTTTTTCAATCATTATTATATAGTATTTGAATCTTATAATATAAATTTTGCATAATGCAATGGCAGTTTGTGAAAGATAAATGCCGTCATGTAAATGCAGTACGTCGCAATCACATTAAGAATAGGAATTTCATGGGTAGTATAGTATCTTAAATCCTAATAACAATACGATTAATCCAAAGGTACGCGACGTTTAATATACTAAATATAGCTATCTTCCCCTCTCTCTCCCTTTGTCTTCCTACCTTGTATAAAACGTCTATATAATTCCATTTCTGGGAGTAAATTTTACCAACCGAGTTAACATCGAAGTAATGCACGGAATTTGTTTCTGCTGATGCATTGTGATGTTATCGGGAGTGTTCGACTCGTAATCGAGAGCGACCCGTTGGCACACGAACGTCAGCAACGTTAATATATCATAGTTATAACCGTTTTCACGTAATTCGAGGCACAACGCTTGCATGAACCATGAACCACGAGTAGTATTCCTCCACGAATAATAGCCTATGTAAATGTAAGATAAAGGGACTAGATAATTCACGGCTCACCGCAACGACCATTTAACTAGTTCTAACAATATTCAAAAGCCTACCTGGTATCGTGGAGTAAGCGATTAAGAAGTCCGCTTGGTTCGGTATGCGGAACGTAGAAGTCGGTAGACCATCTGTTTCTGTACGCTCTTTCAGAGTTGTCCCACTGTCTAACTTATCTCCTTGGCAAGCTTGTATAAAAAATAGTTTTGGTTTTCCCGCAAGCGTAGGGCACTTATCAGCTGTAAAATGAGACCAGATGGAATCAGGCTTATACGAAGTATCGTGAGCATAAAGAATGTTTGATTCTCCATGGCTCAATACAGCTATAAGTAGGCAGTCATGTTGGGAATGATCCATTCTGGCAACTGTAAAAGATAAACACCAGTTATCAGTAATTTAAATACATCGATATGTATATTAAGAAAATACAGATAGTATGTCTGTTTTATGATTAAAGAAAGGATATTAAACGTTACGGAAGGGTAACATCGACAAGATACCTTCTTCTAAATTTTTCACTATATTGCTGTACGCAAAATTATGATAATCTTTTACTTCGAAACCGATATTTTTCAATGTAACGACAAGATTATCGCAATCTACGTTTGTCCCAGATCTCTGTCCAAGATGTCTAATAGTGAAAAATTCATGGTTAAAAATAATAGCTAATCCACGTTTTTGATGGTTCATGTTGTAATGTGTAGCATAACGTTCTGTGGGTGCTGTCTGTAAGGGACCCACGAGAGGACTGACGCTGTTTCTGGAAAATATAGAAAGGTGCATGCCTGGTATGTACATTCAGCTAAATGTAAACTCATTATAAGTAAAAACAATGATGTATGCATAAAACTTGTACGATCTGACAATGAATTGTAATGAAATAACAAAACGTTTATAGTGGGTTCTGAACATCATATTTATGTGTTCTTCATGCAAAGAGGTAACACGTATTAATGTACAAGTATGCAGATAACATGTAAAAGCATGGGCATTGTTCGGTAACAATAAATACGCATTAAATCCTACCTCGTGCACCCGAACGCGTCTTGGTCGTCAATACTGGCTTTCATACTATTGTTTGTACCATTCATCTCCTTCGAGTCCATAATCACACCTTCGATTAATTGTTTACGTTTGAAGATACAACTCGTAATCTCTGATCAGATTTCTTTAACTAACTTGCGATCCGTATGACTCGTAAAACGGTATCGTCACGCGTCGTGTGTAAACCACTGGCTCTCTGTGAACCGCGTCCGTGTGACTCATACCAGGCAACGGCAAATGGCAATACCAGTGAGAACCTGAGAGCAGAGCTGCCAGATTGGTCTCAATTCATTTATTAATCAGATTGTATCAATCATAAAATTACATATGTATAAATTCTAATCTTCTAAAATCTTCGACTCCTTTCATCTGTATTTCTTCGCTTGATTCCAAAGTCTCTCTCTTCTGCACGAAATCTGTCGAGCACGAAGCACACCGATGCGGTGTGACGGTGTGCGTAAATGGAGGGGCTGGTTCCAATCTGGCAGCTCTGCCTGAGAGATGCTTGTCTGTACTTCGTCTGTGGCTCAAGCTTGCATTACGCTTTTTGGGCAACAGGCCTGACCAGATTCGCAGAGCCATGAGCGTAATCAAGTTTCATACAATTTTCACGTAAAAATAGTAGTTGAACATTTCAGTCAGCAGTAGTCTCCTCTCGCCGCAGCTGTGGATTTGCAAATATAGTAAAAGCAACGATCTGTCGCTGGCGATTTAATAGTATCCGATTCTGTTTCTAAATAGACGGAGTTACTTTATGCGACCAGCGCTAAGTAACTCGCTTCGCTCATCCAATAATGTTGATAAATAATAGAGTTTGACAGGTGTTACGGCGAGGTTTGGCAAATTTCAATCGTTGAAATCATGTGAAAATAGTTCGATCGGTTACAAAGTGTCTGTGATGTAATTTTGAAGAGTAACTAAAAGCAATTTTAAGGAAAATGACAACTGAGCAAAGTGGGCACGATCATTCCCTTGCGATCAGACAAGAAATACAACGTTTCGAAAGTGTTCATCCATCTATTTATGCTATTTACGATTTAATAGATCTTATATCCGATTCGCACATCTCGAAACAGATCCGAGAACATGTTGTCGCGATCGAAGGTGATAGATTATACATGTGAATCATCTTTTAAACGCGTATAAAAGTTTCACCGTCAAATAAAATTGTTGATCTATGTTCTTCTAGATTCGTTTGTTAATAGTCATGAATGGACGTTAGCCAGAGACGTCCCGGAATTACATTTAGGAATTATTGGCTCGTCAGACTCTGGGAAATCAGCATTGGTTCATAGATATTTAACTGGCTCGTTCATGCACGAAGAATCTCCAGAAGGTGGGCGCTTTAAAAAGGAAGTCTTTATCAATGATCAGAGTTATCTCTTGCTCATTAGAGATGAGGGTGGAATACCGGAGTCACAAGTATGCGTAGCGATATATTCAATTCCGTCGAATGGTTCATATTATTTATTAAAAATATTATTTTTAGTTCTCTGCTTGGATCGATGGTTTATTACTTGTGTTTAGTTTAGAGAACGAGGAAAGTTTCTCGATAGTTTGCAGTTTTTATAATAGGATGTGTTCGTTTCGAAATATGTCAGATGTACCAAAAATACTTGTAGGGGTTCAAGGTAATTTTACGCGTATAGGAACACTGCTATACAAATTCAGTTGTTACATAAACTTTGTTCGTTAGATTCAATTAATGATGCTAATCCCAGGGTCATTAAAGATGTTAGACCAAGAAAATTGGCATGCGATTTAAGGTGCCCTTATTACGAAACATGCGCTATTTACGGTTTGAACGTTGAAAGGGTATTCCAAGATGGTAAATAACATCAAATAATTCTATACGGCGCGTAATGCGATTGCTATCTGATTATTCTAAATGTTGTAGTGTGCCAAAAAATTATACAACATATATCTGCGAAGCATTATCGATGTAACGGACAACAAGCGATAGACAATGAAATAAAGTATCCTGTTCCAACGATTGCCAAAACTACGCAGCTTCTGACTAAAGAAGTGGAAGCAACCAATTCATCGAAATTGAATGTAAGTTCTTTCTATCGTTTAACATCTTCCATTAATAATATTATAAATTATTACAGACACCTGATAAAGATGAAGATACTAGATCGCTTCATAACAGTTCTACTCAAAATGATACTGCAACCATAAGCGATAACTTTCATAATGTACAGAATCAGCATGGAGATTTTAGATCCTCGATTTTGACACCGACTACTATCAGGTTTAATTTTTATAAAACAAATGCGTCGTTTCCTCGGTAATAAGGATGTTGACTTATTTGAATTTTATGCTACATAGGAAATTTCGGAGGAAGTCGAACATATTTACTCCATCGAAAAAGGAAAAATATAATATGGGTGAAATGGGTGTTGGCAGGGAGATACCTGTGAAACAAGGATATTTGTTTAAACGGAGCAGTAAATCTTTGAAGGAATGGAAAAAGAAATATGTCATTTAAATGTTTCTATAGAGAAGCATTTTGAATTAATCATTATTTATATTGAATTATTTTTCTAGGATTATATGAACGATAGTAATGGTAAAGAAATATTATTGCAATACGTGACCGTGAAAGTGCCTGGAAAAACCCCTAAAGGTTCTAAATCATCCAATGCTCAAGGTACTAAAATACATTAAACGCTGACTATCTATTCTAATCTAAATGATTTCATTTGAAATGTGTTTGATTTTTCAGAAGATAGCTTTGAATTTTCTATTATCTCATTAGAAAATAAGACATGGCATTTCGAAGCGAATAACGCCGAGGATAGAGATGGTTGGATCTCTGCTATAGAGCAACAGATACTGTCGAGCTTGCAAAATAGCGATGGAGACAAGAAGAACGAAACTGATGCTTTCAAAATGCATTGTATAAAAAATAAAGTATCGGGTAACGATGCCTGTGTTGATTGCGGAGCGCCGAGTAAGAAATAAAATTACAGATCTATGCTTTTTACAGCTTTATATCGAAATTCTAAATAACATGAATTTTAGATCCGGATTGGGCTAGCTTGAACTTGGGTGTATTGATGTGCATAGAATGCTCAGGGATACACAGAAATTTAGGTTCACACATATCTAAAGTTAGATCATTAGACCTGGACGATTGGTCGTAAGTGCGATAACTACTTATTTCAATTTCCAATGTAACAATAAATATGTAGTAACACTGATAATAAATTATTCAAGATCTCAAATCATAATAATCATAATAAATCCACAGTGAAATTTGTAGTATCGCATGAGATAGACACGCATGTATATATTATTGCAACGTAAAATAGCCTGACATTAATTTTAGCGCAGGTCAGTTAAGCGTAATGTTAGCCCTTGGTAATGACATAGCGAATAGCGTTTGGGAATATTGCTTGAACGGGAAACAAAAGCCGAGCTCGGACTCCCCCAGGGAAGAGAAGGAGCAATGGATCAGGTGGAAGTACGAGGATAAAATGTTTCTGCCACCGATAAATCCGAACATCTCCTTAGGGAAACTCCTTATCGATTCGGTTTGCCGGTAAATATTCTCAAGCCGCAAGTTGTAATAATTAATAGTTAGGCATTATATGTTGTTCGAAATTTAATGTAGGGGCGATATGAGAGCGTTCACGTTGTGCTTAGCCAGATGTAGTTACGAAGACATTAATATGCCTGTCAGTATGGAAGACTTGAGAACGCCCTTACACTTGGCTTGCGCGACAGGAAATTTAGCTATGGCCCAACTGTTGATATGGGTGTGTATATACCTCTAGCTAATCGTAAATCTTGTTGTAAGTATCTTGAATATAATGAGGCATGCAATCCTTACAGCATAAAGCGAATCCACAGAATCTAGATCACGAGGGGCGTACGTGTATGTCGTACGTGCGAGCGTTAGAGAGAACGCTTGATAATTCAACGGATACAATGGAAATGCAGAAGCTACTTGAAGTTCTTGAACAAGCTAGCGTTTCTGGCGTAGATGAAGTAGAGACTTCTCAGTATTAAAATTGTTTATGTTACGTACTTATTGCATGCAGAGCCACGTCTTAATTAATGGCTTAGCGTTCGATACCTTTTATCGTCAGAGTTAATATAACTTTTAACATTTTATTAATACTGATACCCAGAAAAGTAACCAAAGTTAAATGGTTTGAAGAAAAAAAAAACGGTATGTTCCTTTGGAATAGGAAACATCATCTATGTATCGGTATCGGTATATCTTTTAACTGGCTATAAAGTTCGTAAAAAGTTTGACCAGATATTTTAACGAATATAATTTTACATATATATTTGTACATTGAGAAGTAATTCGAATTAAAACAATTAATTCATATGATTATACATATTTAACAAGGTTTAGGTCAGTGAAAGTAATGTCTAATAGTGAATTGGCGTGTACATTATCGATATATATGACTGATGAGAGTACAAACACTCGTAAATCTAGTTATATTTATACACGGAATACATTTAATGTATTTGAAGAATGCTTTGATAATTTTTATTTTATTAATTATGAATTAAACATGTAATTACCTCGCAACAATAATGTTTCATTACCTGACCCTAATATTCATTTTATTCTCCTCAACCTCACGTGTATGTATGACATGACTTATTTCATGGAAATGCACGAAAAAATTGACGTACAATAGACAATATAATACGAAAAGAGAATAAAGAATCTTATGAATAATAGAAAATGTACAAATTGTTAATCTCATCGCAACGATGCGTTTGAATTCGGTGTATGTCATAGAACTTCGTACAATAGATGGAAATCTGTTTCTTCGAAATGGATCTCGTGCGCAATGGAACGAACATTCTTTAATTATTGATCTTTAATTGAACGAATCGAAATTTATACGTAACGAAAGCAATGTAAAATTGAGCGTAGAGTATTTTTAAAATACAAGACAATATATATATATATATGTATATAGGGGTAGATTGGGGAACTAGATGCTCGTATCCAATCGTCACGTAGACGTCTATCCTGCTTCGTGTTACTCGTGCCGCGTTTGCGCTACTCGCAGTTGATGACATCGATATGTCAATACTTATAAAGCACGAAATCTTTGAAAAGTGTATGATGTCGTAGAAACATAAGAATACACGAAGGGAGTAATCGTAGTCGTAATAGTAATTAGGCTATGAAAAAGTCGAACAAATCCTGGACAGGTGTGGGTAACATTTCGACGGTGTGTTTGTCCGAAGTGAAGAGGGACCGTGAGGACCTCGAAGACCGTCTTCCGAACTTTTACATGAAGGAGCAGGATATTCCTGAATACTTGGAAGGCTGTGGTTTGACCACCTGTACAGCCGGCGACATGCCTGAGGACGTCGACGTCCTGCGGGATAACAAGGAGCAGTCGAAGGAGAAAAAGTTATCGTTCGCGTCCATAGGAAGCCCGGATACGAAAAAAACAGTGACCGTCAAGCATCCCGAGTCGAACAAACCGAAGCCGACGACAAAGAAAGGGAAACCGATACAGGCGGACTTGGACGTCTCGAAAGAGTTCACCAGGTGCAAGGAGGAGTGTTTGGAGCGGCTGGATCTAAGCAAATCGAACATCACGCATTTACCCAGCACGGTGCGAGACCTGACGCACTTGGTCGAGTTTTATCTGTACGGTAACAAGCTCGCAACGTTACCGCCAGAAATCGGTTACCTCACCAACTTGGAGACGTTGGCTCTGAGCGAGAACTCGCTAACGAGTTTACCGAACACTTTGGAGAATTTAAAATCCCTGAGAGTCCTCGACTTGAGGCATAACAAGCTGAGCGAGATACCCGATGTCGTCTACAAGCTGACGAATCTGACGACCTTGTTCTTACGCTTCAATAGAGTCAGATACGTAAGTGATAACATACGAAATTTAACGAATTTAACTATGCTTAGTCTGAGGGAGAATAAGATCAGAGAGCTTCCCGCTGGTATCGGGAAATTAGTCAATTTGATAACGTTCGACGTTTCTCACAATCATCTCGAACACTTGCCCGAGGAGATTGGGAATTGCGTCCAATTGTCCTCGCTCGATTTACAACACAACGAGCTTCTGGATATTCCGGACACGATTGGAAATCAAACTTCGTTATCGAGATTAGGACTTAGATACAATAGATTAACCAGTATTCCAAAGTCTTTGGCAAATTGTAAATTGATGGACGAGTTCAGCGTGGAGGGGAATCAAATATCTCAATTGCCGGATGGATTGCTCGCGAGCCTTTCCGACTTAACGACGATTACGTTGTCCAGGAATGCTTTCACCGCGTATCCATCAGGAGGACCAGCTCAGTTCACGAACGTCTATTCTATTAATCTTGAGCATAACAAAATAGACAAGATACCGTACGGTATCTTCTCGAGGGCAAAGAATCTCGCCAAGTTAAATATGAAAGAAAATCAATTGACCGGTTTACCATTAGACATCGGCACATGGGTCAACATGGTTGAATTAAATTTGGGTACAAATCAACTGACGAAGATCCCCGACGACATTCAATGGCTTCAAAATTTAGAAGTATTGATACTTTCGAATAATCTATTGAAACGTATTCCTGCCACTATAGCAAACTTACGTAAGCTTAGAGTATTAGATCTCGAGGAGAACAAAATTGAATCGTTACCTAATGAAATTGGTTTTCTAAGGGAATTGCAGAAACTGAATTTACAGTCGAATCAACTTACTTCCTTGCCAAGAGCCATCGGGCATTTAATCAATTTAACGCACTTGAGTGTCGGTGAAAATAATCTCAAGTATTTGCCCGAAGAGGTTGGCACGTTAGAGAAATTAGATTCGCTTTACGTTAACGACAACGTTGAATTAGATAATTTACCATTCGAATTAGCTTTATGTACAAATCTTAGTATAATGTCCATTGAAAATTGTAGACTGTCGCGGATACCTCCGGAAATAGTGGCAGGAGGACCATCGGTAGTAATACAATTTTTAAAGATACAAGGCCCTTACCGGTCCATGTAACAAAATTAAAAATACGATTGTCGGGGCCCCCTACGCGCGTTGAAAAGCGGTTGCATGCATCGGTTCTTCGTTTTCACGATGCATATTGAAATGTATTTATGTGGTCAGCGAGTCAGCGTCAGAGGCACGATGCAGGTATCAGAGTATCGTATTTTATAATTGAAAGTGGATAGGAAAGTGGAATTTCATGAAATCTAGATCCCGATGCATGTGTCGCGATGCACGTTTCAACGTCCCTAGGGATTATTAGATGTCGATTCTTAATGATTTGTTAAATCAGTTATTAGGGGTGTGCAGGTACTCGAAAACTCGGCTACCCGCGCACCACTGATCGTCATCAAATTGTTTTCTCGCTAAGTTCCATCCATACTGATTTCTATTTAAAGACAGGTGGTGAACTATTTGTTTACACTAACATTTTCTATGCACAATAAAGCGACAGTGCCAATATTAATTTTAATTAACTGTATAACCACTTTGACGAGGGATCATTACTTTTTATGGTTGATCGAGTTTTATTTATAGCTAAAATATATTGATTTTTTTAACATACTCTTCCAAGCGTATATTTAAGTGGAAGGTAGGAGTTCATTTTACGCGATTCTACGATAATTAGTGTTATTTAAACGCGCTGCGAGGCCATCTTTCCTAGTTTGATCGGCAGATGAGATTACAAGTACGGTGGAACTTGGCAAATTTTTTAACTGTAATTAAGAGAAAGTATGTCTATTCTGTAATTATTCATGTACGAAGATGTATGATTTGTTATCTATCTATTTACACGATTTTTCTACACTAGTTATGTTCTAAATATGATATGTAACGTATTTTTACATTAACTTTGTCTTTCAAATTTCTACAAAACTTGTCCATGGAGTAAAGACGGATAATAATACATGCACAAATGATATTTCGCCTGCTCTTCTGTTCAATTTATTTCAACAAGTTTTCGTAGATAGAAAAATCAGTGTTCTACGTTAAGTTCTATGCTATGTATCTAACGTTTACGTGTTGCAACTATCAATGTCAATTTATGGAATTCATGTCGAGGAATGCTTATCTTTGTACCATCTCTGTATTTACGTTAAACGTTACGGTAATAGTTGTCTGTATAATTTATGAAACCGCGTACTACGTTTATCTTCTTTGATAAAGAGATGCGCGGAACGTTGCCGATTTAAGATATCGTTTTATTTCAACGGTATATGTATATGTTTAACGCGTGTTAAAAGTATATAAAATAAGTTGAAGGATACGTGCAAGAGTTGCCAAAAGGAGTACTAAAATACAAATTGTTGTGATAAACTGTTGAAACAGTTTTAAAATACATAAGTGTAATACGAAGCTAGTACGATTGGAAGATAATTAAATTTATATGAAAATGAAGAAATAAATAAATTTTCAAATTATAAATCGCGGTATATGTATAATTTTAAAACTGGTAATATTTAATGTAATTCGATGTATATGACTACGTGTATAAGAAGCTGTATATTTCTAAATATATGAATATATTATAAACTATCAGAATTATCAGACTTATTCTTAGGTATAAGCATCGTTTAAGGATTTTATTCGATCTCTCATTTACACGTTCTCTCATTCTCCATTGCGTATCTCTTTTTTCTCGTATTTAAGCCCGACGGTACTTTGGCTTTTCATAACGAATGTACGATACTTCACGATAGTATTTCGAATGTTGAAACGCTGAAATATGCTTTATTATACTATACTTTCAAATATAAAATGTGTTCATGTGAAATTAAAGCCATTTTAATACCCGTTCAATTTCGCCGTTCAAGTTCGCCGAAGTAGACTTGTAGTTACTTCCAGTTACAACACAATTCCGAAAGCCATTTTCCTTCGCTAATAATGTCCGAGCACTGGTAAATCCTTTATCCCTATGCGGTTCTTCGTTCTCTTTTAAGTTAGAAATAGATAAAGAACTGTCTGCATCACTTATCGCGCTTATTGATCTAAATATAAGAAATATCTGTAACTATCTAATCATTTTTCGGGTCTTGGCTTGGTTCACGGGTCTATTCGAATATATGATAAATTCTTTCATTTCATTATAATATACCTTATGAGTTTCAACACTTCTTCCGAGAATGATACTAAATTATTTAAAGTAACTCGACATCGTTCCAATTCATCCCCGATATTATTATTACGGACGAGTGTTAGCTCGTTATTAATAATATCAATTTCTTGTTTTAATTTTAACCGTGTATCGGTTTTCCCCGCACCTTCATCGATCACGGAATTATATTTACATTTGTGAGGCTCATCAATTATTTGTGTACCATCAGGGTATTGATTAAAGAACTTGTTAAAATTGTGCCTCGACGAGAAATTCCAGATCTCATCGCAATATCTACCTTGCGTATTCCACAATTCAGAATTTATATTATCCTACAGTGTGCGAGCGCGTGATAGATAATTATATCAAATTTGTAACGAATTTTAATAAATAAATTACCAGCTCTTCACGGCGCTCCTTCAATTCTTTCTTTTTTAATTTTAATAATTCATTTCGAACAATTAATTCATTCTGAACGACTTTTAATTCTATTCTCCTTTTAACATTTTCCATTAAGCGCACGTCATATTTTTCAGTGTTTAAGTCTGTTATCATCGTACGTACAACACTTTGCTCGCCAATAATTAAAGAGTATTGATAATTTATATTTTGTTCTACACCGTACTGTATAAAATGTAATTGGTCATTTCCGTTAAAACATTTCGAGAACCTATATTGTACCCGATTATACCAATTGTAGGAATCCTTTGTTTGACTGTACTACCTGCTGCTGCTGCTGCTTCTTCTTCTTCTTCTTCTTCTTCTTCTCCTTCTTCTCCTCCCTAACAAAGCGTTCCGCGCGTTCTGTGTTCTGTGTTCTGTGTAGCGTCACGGCGTCACGTTCTAGGCGCTTTATGCATCTGACTAACCTTATTTTAGATTTGTACATACAGTCTTTTACTGAAAATCTTATTTCCGATCGGAATTACACATTTTATTAATAAATTAAAAGGTATTTAAGTGATGTAATATGAGTTCGAACGAGATAAGAGTGTTAAAAAGGAAGTAAGTACAATATAAGATTATTATTATCACGTTTCTTAATTATTTATCGAACGATTAAGCTATTCCTAGTAAATTCTTTAAAGAAAAATAACGGAAGACTCTTACCATGTTTCCAGCCCCAATTCGTCTTTGCAGAAGATAAGGTGTCAGAATTGCTTGGAAATAGGACATTGGAGTTATGAGTGCACTGGCAAACGGAAATTTTTGAGCAGATCCTCATGTACAGCACATCTGAAGAGAGCTTTACAGGCTTTACAGCAGCAGTCGACTAGGTATGCCAGTTGATGCTTTCAACTTATTATTATTAATATAATAATGGATATGCATGCGTATATATATGGATAAATATTTTACAGCGAAGGAACAAAGAAGAACATGAAAAGGAAACTCCAGCAGAAGAAGATGAAGCCAGATGTTGTTGCTTCTGATGATTCAGATTCAAGTGCCGACAGCAGCAGCTCTAGCAGCAAAAGCAGTTCGTCTTCAGATAGTGAATCAGACTCTAGTGAAAGTGATAGCAGCGATAGCAGCAGTACTAGTAGTAGTAGTACTAGCAGTAGCAAGACCAGTAGTTCTATTTCTTCTATTCCACGCAAACGTTCGCATCTTTCTAGATAAAAAAGATTTGACGGTCGATATATTTTTAATATTTCATACATGATGAGTATGCATAATCGTTTCAACGTACAAAATCTTTAGCTGACTAACGTACTTACGCATGATGATACGATTACGTTACACGAATGTATTTTACGATCAAATTATATGATACGTACATTCTCTTGGTTACAATGAAAATGACGTACGTATTGAAACTATTTTGTAAAGTAACATTTATCAGAGAATGAAAGATACGGAATGATCATGATTATACGTCGATTCTAGTTAAAATAATCGATTTTTTATTGATGTCACAGTATAATTTAATTTAAAACTTTGTTTGCATAAACAGTATCAAAATGTAAATAAAATCTCATTTTATTTCCATCATCCTTGGTATCGTATCAATCATCCACTCCCTCGGGAAGTGTTTGTATTATCACTTTCCTTCTTGAATCGTAAACGAAATTATTCGATTTGAAAATATGACTCTCATAGAATGGATGGAGATCAAATATGTTGATTTGTTTGGCCTGCAATGAAATGAAAATTTAGCGGAATGAAGTTTATAGATGTAATAATGATCAAATAAATCGTACCCGATCTAGTAGATCTTTCTCTAATACTTCGACCGTCGAAATACGACTGCCACGTATAGCTTTCTGGAATGCCAGAGTATCTAAAGTAATTTGTCTGAGTATGTAATATAGAAGTTCACTGTGATCTTTTTTGTATGATAGATATTTCTGGAATGTCGAACGCATACTCCTCATTACCGAGTATTTCTGTGTCTCGACGAAACTATCGAGCATCATTCTGATGGCTAGATTGATATCGGTTTCTTGAACATTATCACGTAAATGTATCTTGGCACTCGCTTCAGCCATACGTATAATACTTTCTATATGACGGACTGTGATCGGCAAGCTCCCGGTGGCCAAACTCTCCTGCCTCAATTTACTGTACAACTTCGCGATTTTATCTTGATCAATGTTATTTAACTTAGGATGAACGTTCTGGCGTGCGTAGACAATGTATTTTTTCAACAAATCTTGAGGAATAGTCATATCGTTTGTATCCTCAGTAGATATTACATTTCCTGCATTTGTCGGATGATGTTTAACATGAGAGTTGACAACAAATTTAGCTAAATGTCGGTCTTGCATAGGATCTATTTCATCTTTCACTACGCAGAGGATATCAAAACGAGATAGGATTGGTTCTGACAAATCTACCTGAGTATAAAATAATAATAGTATAAAATAATATATAATATAAAATAATATAAAATAAAATAATCAATTATCATACTTCATTGTATTAACTATTGTATGTAACTTACGTTTTCTGAGAACGTCATGCTCGGATCGTATCTCCCTCCGATAGGATTAGATGCTGCTATCACCGAACACCTGGCATGAAGAGACGTAACGATTCCCACTTTTGATATAGAGATACTTTGCTGTTCCATAGCTTCATGAATAGATGTTCTATCTTGATCATTCATCTTGTCGAACTCATCGATGAGGCAAACGCCATGATCGGCGAGTACTAAGGCACCAGCTTCCAAGGTCCATTCCCGAGTTGTTGGCGATTTTCTCACGAACGCAGTCAAACCTACAGCCGAGGCTCCTTGACCCGTAGTGAACACCGCTCTCGGTGCAATTTTTTCGACGAACTTTAAGAACTGAGATTTGGCTGTTCCAGGATCACCACATAACAGCACGTTGATGTCTCCTCTTACTTTGTGTTTGTTACCAGGATTCTTTGGTTCTCCCCCAAATATTGCCAATGCTAGAGCTTGCTTTGTAAAATCATGCCCATAAATTGAAGGTCCAATACTTGCGACGATGCGATCGTTAATTCGATGATCTTTACTTAAAGCGAAGATCTTAGAAATATCTTCTTCGGTCAGAGACTCGACGATTTCTTTTGAACCTTTCACTTGCAGGTGATTGGCAAGAAGAACCGTTGCGAATACTGGGAAACCCTAAAACAAATAAAGGGAGATTAAAGCATACTCTCAGGTGATCGTAACAAATGTATCGCTTACATGTTCTGTATTCAATGAGCCATCATAATTGTTCGTGTAAATGGCAGTGACGTCGACTTCATCACCAGGTTTGCAGCGATCGCAGAGATCCGACAAAAGTATGCAGTCTTTGCTCCTAGGTATTCTCCCAGCTGGAATTTTACCTGGCGATTCTTGTAATGTAATCTTTTGATAGTTCCTGTATATCGTTTGTTCCATATTGATCTGTAATTAATATTGCTCTATCAAAAAAGGAAATGTATTTTACAAACATAATAAGAATACAATGATTTACCATATAAGGTCCGATACTTTGACACTCGGGGCAAGAACCAGGTTTGACCTCGGTATTTTGATTTTGAACAAAAGGTCCGAGTACATATCCACATTTCGTACAATCGTATTTTACAACAGATAATTGCGGTAACACTCCGGTGGTTGCAGTAACGACTCCTAAAGTACGTACTAACTGATTTAGATGTAATTTCCTACGGTTTACAATAAATCATTATTTAATAAACAGTTTAGTTAATATAAATAGTTATTTTTACCTAAATGTACGAATCTCCTCGATTAAAGGCAACTCTGATATTCTCACGTGTATCTCGCTTGTAACTCTTTCATAACTGGGAAATATAGTTAGCACCAGATCTTTTGCTACTTCATCAAATATTTCTAACATTTGAAATGGAGCTTCTGGTAGAAAATAAGCCAAAACGTGCTCCTTGCTAGCAAGAATAGGGAACTCGACGACAAAGCTAGACTGTGGATAGAAATTATACGTATCTCACTTGTCTTTTAATATTGTAATAAATTATAGAATGCTAATGAAATTAAGACTAGACATTACTTGATTACTCTCGCACATATGACGAATTCGTTCTTTATACATATATTGTCCTTTGGAATTGGTATGCGTACGAAGGAAGCTCCTAAAACGATTCGAAATCTCGGTCCTGGGTCCTAACATAGATACCCAATCTTTAACCGAGTGACCCTTTGTATCTTCCAAGTTTTCAATGGATTCAATCATCTGAAATACAATTGAATAATTAAATAGGGCAATAGATGCGCGTCGAATGTTCAAGCACTTATAGGAATTTTACATAATAAAGAAACAGTATCGAGAAATGCAAAATAGAATATCTTACTTCAACATCATCGATTTGACCTGTCGCTGCTTTCTCAGCCATGCGTCTTTTCCGAGCTTGCACTTCATCCTCGTCGCTTTCATCTTAATTATACGAAAACATATGTGTATTAATCGTAAAGCACGTAGCGAGGAAATGATACCGATCGTATTAATAGATCATATACCATAAAGTAAATATCTGTCATCTCTGATGATGCCTGCTGCCCTATCTCTTTTACGCATGGTAGCCTCAGCAGCGGCACGTTCTCCCTGAGACAATTCCGAGTAATCCTCGTCGTCTACAACATCTGGATCGTATCTATCCAACGCTGGCATGGGCCGGTAATCGCTGGAATATTATTTACAAATTAATATATAACACATTCTGGTTTTGTACGACACGATTAGAAAAATGAATTTACTCTTCCATATTGTCTCCAAATAATTCTTCTCCTTCTTCCTCTTCCTCATTAGCATCGTTAACAGCGTCATTGCCAAGTAAATCGGTTTCATCTTCGAATGGTTCGTCAATCTCTGGAGCAGGGGATGTCATTGCCTCTGCAAGTCTATCAGATCGTACTGGGCTGCTGGAATCCTGTTAAATTTCCAAGATATTAGCATACAAAGATATTTCCATCTACCGCTCTATAAAATATCGTATTTGCAACAGGTCGTTAATTATATGTGCACGTGTAACACTTTATTATCTTACCATTGTGTTCGCGTTTGAAATTCGACTTCACTGATAGTAAAACGAACTCGTAAGCAAGAACACAACGTGAACACACGGAAACGCTTCCTTTTGCCTTTTCTTCAAACTTAAACCATCAAACGGACGTACTTAAACGAACTCAAACTAACAAATAGCAATTGGCGGGAATTTCTCGTGACCATAATGATGCTCCTCCAGTCATGCCAACATTTAATTTATAAAACTTTATTCATATCGGTTTATTTATTATTATCATTATATTACAATTTAATATACATTTTTATAACATTTATAAATATTATAGAAAAACATATTATGATAACAAGCTTGGTCTATTGAAAAAATATATTTTATAATACTGTACAGCAACGTAATAAATTCATTCTTTGTTCGTACGCGTCGAACAGGAAGTATGTTTTAGAAAATATAAAGATTGTAATTTGTCTACTACAGAGGTAATCTCAGCTTGTATATTCGCTGCTCTGATCGCGATGTAAAGCGACTCTTGAAATCGTTTTTGAGCTGTTCTCAAGCTCTGCGGTACCAGTACTCCGAACCATTTTATAGGATCTTGAATCTCATCGGCAGATTCCTCTATGTTCTTTAAGCTGATATCAAAGTTTGGGACTATCTTCCCAGTCTCTTCCGTTAACTTTGTCTCTAATTCGAACAACGAAACTACTTTCTCATCGTCAGCTGGAATTTGCAACACGCTTATATTCTCTTTGCCTCTTATATATTTAGCTTTCGCCAGTTCGATGTAACCGTCACGCAATATCTTTTCCATCTGTACATTAATTATTATTTTCTCTTCCATTAACTCTAAATTACGTAGCAAATTTTTATCAATCGCTTTGCATATATCATCTATACTTTCGTGCATGGTGATACAGCGACAGATTTTCTGACAACGTAAAGCGTATCCTGAAATAAAAAATGTGATTGTTACAGCCACTCATTTGTCGTAAAATCAGATGGTTGGTTTTAAACAATTGTTTGCACCTTCGTATACTCACTGAATCGAAGTATCAGAATTATCTATAAACAATTATCACTTTCTTCCATAATTTCTCTAAATACGTATAAATGCAACCGATTTGTTAATTAAAATTGATTTATTTACTCTCCTCTAAAAATCGAGAGACTAAAATATCGCAGGTAACATTTGGCAATACTGGCTGCGTTTCATTTGCATCAGCTTGCATGCGTGCGTTGAGATTGACAAATTGGGCGCTAAACGGGACCTGCCTGTCTGCCTGCCTACCTGTCAACAGTCAATTGGTCCCATCAATTGAATTATTAATAAGAAATGAACAAATTAGAGTTAAGCATACAAGCCTGTCTTCGTATTCGGGATATAATGGTACCTTTAAATTGGAAATCGTAAGTACGCCACTAGGCTACGGCTAGTAATCTTTACTGCGCACGCCCCAAAAATCTGAGGCTACAGTGACTTAGTAAAGTAGCGTGGAACGCGAGCAGGTAACGCGTTTAACGTCGAAGCGAGTGGCATGGTCGCGATATGACGTGAAGGAATTTGGATCGGGCGAACTTTGTGCGAACAGTCATACGCTGTACGCGCGCGTAAGTCTATCAGCCGCGTGTGCGATAAGCTGCGAACAGTCCGGCCCGACGAGCAGCCGTGCGTGCCCGTTCAGGCGATTTTCGATTCTCACACTCCCGCAGGACAAACTTTGACCCGACCGATTTTTCGTCCAGCCGGAGAAGTCACCGCGGGGAGTAGGACGCGGAGCTCCTCTTCTCCGCGCGTTTCATCGTTCATCTTCTCTTCTCTCCTCCTCGTGTACAAGCGCCTAGTCTTTGTTTCTCGCGCGCTACCATCCAACTATACTTGTGGCACGGGACTCGGAACGAAACGTCGAAAACGTCGAGCGAAGCTCGGCCAGCGAAGGTGAGCGTTTCACCTTATTTAGATTCTACGCGAGGAACATTCAAACCCGAGTTATACCTCTTCGTCATACGAAAATGATTATTTCATCGCGTTTCAAAGTGATCGATAGATCAAATCGTTTAATTATACGTCGCATCGGTGATCGAGTGCACGCGTTACGTTACGTTGCACGTAAATACTAATGTACACGTAGTTTTAAGCGACGCGCAGAATTTACGCCCTGTTCGAATCTTGCGGCGCCCACGTTTTAAATTCGCAGCGTGCACACATGTGCGCGCATGCATGTATCTAGTTTCCAACCATTTGTCGCGATAAATTGATAAGTCCGTAGAGTTCTATCCCAGATAACGTTACCGAAATCACGTAATATCTGTGCCGGCGCAGCCGCGATGCAAACGTAAGTATATCGCGGCTGTCCTGAATCCGCGGTGCAGCGTGCTCGCAATAACACACGACTCGGATGTTTGTTAGTCTATTTTCATTGCGCACGCGACTTGCAAATCGGTTTTATTTTGGTCCCCGGATACTTACCTACTCGCCGACGACGTTCAGACGGTAAACAACTAATCAGATTTTTATGGTTCGAATGAGCCGTTACTTTTTGTACTTGGATCAGATTTGATGATTTTAGAATGTATCGATCGAATTTAATTGGAATAGCGCATGGATTGTCTCTCGAACGTTTTCTCTGGTCAGCAATGGTTTTTAAGCGTACAAGCATTCACATGGATATTCACCTACCCGTCGCACCTCTTATCGGATGTATGCAAATAGTAGTCTTTGCTACCTACCTGTGTATTACACATGTAAATGGATTTCGAGACAAAAGGCGTTCGGCCGTTGAATTTATTCAAGAGAACCAGTCTCTTCAGTTCTTTTTTTATTCATTGAAATCCGAGTATTCCTCGTATTTTCCGCTGTCGTGTTTCGCGACTTGATAACACGACCGACTCGAGTCACGGAATGAAATACACGTCATTTTATGGACAACGCGTTCAATGAGTCATTTTTCTCGAAAAATATTTCCGGTATTCCTAACGCGCGTACTTCTCTATTTATAGAGAAAAACATGCGTTCGATCTCGTTTCGCAGAATCGCGTTTTGGCTTGAATGTTCTACCAACATGCTGTCATGCTGACTCTGCTCATCTTCCCTTCGATTTATCTAGTTGAAATTGTTCTTTGCAATTCTTCGATTACGTTTTCACGTTTTAACACGGACCACAAAATTGAATATTTTTAGACATATTGTACTCTTTTATTTTCATAAAGGCAAGAAAGTGACTTGTGAGACTCGCAAAGAGATACGTGAAGTTTATGGTGACGATTGTCACGCACGTGTGTTTGAACGCACGTGTCAGAATAAGTTCAGAAAATTCCATGCTGATAATTTTTCACTTAAAGATGGTCAACATTCTGATCGATCTTCCGATATTAATCGTGACAAAATGAGAGCCATAATTCAATCGAATCATCGTATAATTGTGCGAGAACAGTTGCAAAACAGTTGAGTGTCGAGTCACACGCGCGACAATCGAAAATCACAATGAAAAGATGAAAATCTTATTTCATACTAAAAATAGTGAAATTACTTTCTTGCCAACCCAATATCTCGAATTAAGAAGATGGTGTACATAAAAAATGACACATCAGTACTCTATACGTATGCTTTTAATTTGATTGAAACGCAAACTCTTAAATATCTCATAAATATCTATTTCAGTATAAATAGGCTTAGGTCACTTTCGAAATAAACGGCTCGTATATGGTCTAAGATTTCGCCCTCCGCGGCGAAACAAATTAATTGACAACAAATGAAACGTCGCGATGGGTAAAGGAAATTCGTAAAATTTTGTATGTGCGGATCGATGATCATCGATCGTCCGATTTAACGTGCCAATAAAAGATAGTCTAACAGTGACGTGATTGCGAGTCGTCGTTTGATCGGTTCACGGCTCCGAATTGAAAGCAATTAGCTATATAAGCGAATATAATGCGAGCATCTACGATCGGCTGATCCGTGATCCATGTTCACGTTCGAGAACCGTCAAACCGTCATAAATAATGCACGCTTCTTACGATTTCAATTACGAATTTTCAGTTTGATCGAACGTACGCGACACGTGAGAACAAATGAACGGACTACGATACCAGTTACAAAGCGGTGTTCATTTACGTTCCATTTGATTTTCAAATGGAACGTAAATGAACACTATTCGTAGTATTCTGTAAATTTTACGTTACTAACGTTCAACGAATATCTAACGTGTCACGTTGACAAACATGTTGTCGCATCGAAAATATGTATTAAGCGCCGCTGTCTTTGACTTTGACAACGGATCTACCGATTACACGAATAATACCGATGAAATGATTAATGGAAGAATGACTAATAACGGCGTAACGGTTCTCGATTAGTAAGGGAAAAATGCAGGATCAGAATACTTGTTAGTTGTTCACGACTAACTCTCAATTTACGATCATTTTCGATTCATTCGCCAACAGGGATGCCATCGAAATGGGCTTGGATAATTCTTAATCTGGTCGTTTGCGTCGTCGTCGTCGTCGGTTCACTGGAAGACGAGAACACAAGGGCTTTCATACAGTTAACCGAGTTGGATTACGAAGACGCTTGCTCGGCCACAGCCGGAGCTGAATGGGAATTCGTTGATTCGCCATCGGAAAAAAGCCTGCTGCCATGGGTAAACACACCTTTTACGAGTATTAACACGCACGATACTAAATACTTATCTCGCAGAGTCTATCCCGCAGATATCTGCGGAGAAGAAAGCTGACCACCGCATATTTCGATGCTTCAAAGAAGCCTGAAAACGTTAACCCTTTCGCTGCAAATCTAAATTATATGAATTTATTCTTATTGCCATTCATATCTTAAATAGTGTGATTTATCGTTTCACTTCAGCTATCATACATGGTCACTTACATGCATAAAATCAAAGACGAGGTATACCGGGAGGTCCCTGACAATGGGAAGACAACAGGACTCGAAACCATTGCCTGTAAAATATGTTAACACATTCGCGACCGCTGTTTTCATGAATTCACGTCATTTTAAATTTTATTTCTGATTGCCGCTGACGTGAAATCACGTCATTTTACTCGACTTTTCCAAAATACCTTTAATATAATGCTAAATAAATTCGACACAATAATAACAAGTGGTCTATCGTCTGCCTATAAAGCAAGTATACAAGTTATAAAAATCTTTTGATCTTAAACAACACATAATTGCAACATTCATATTTGAAAACAAATTTGATCATTTTTATCCTTGTTTTAACGATACAAGTTTGCGGCAACCAGTTTCAGAATTTCATTATTTTTGCCGGTACTCAGTATTAGAAACCAACAAAATTTGCCGGTCGCGAATATGTTAAAAACTTGTATGTTATAACGCATATTGAAAGTATAACACGATTATATTCGTGGTTGGCAGCGAATGGGTTAATATACATTTTTTGAACGATTTGAAATACTCATTTTATCAACGTTAAGACTCTTAGAGGTTTCACTTCGTCG
>SHCU01000061.1:21298-31714 GCA_004307685.1 Ceratina australensis | reverse complement strand
TAACACATTCGCGACCGCTGTTTTCATGAATTCACGTCATTTTAAATTTTATTTCTGATTGCCGCTGACGTGAAATCACGTCATTTTACTCGACTTTTCCAAAATACCTTTAATATAATGCTAAATAAATTCGACACAATAATAACAAGTGGTCTATCGTCTGCCTATAAAGCAAGTATACAAGTTATAAAAATCTTTTGATCTTAAACAACACATAATTGCAACATTCATATTTGAAAACAAATTTGATCATTTTTATCCTTGTTTTAACGATACAAGTTTGCGGCAACCAGTTTCAGAATTTCATTATTTTTGCCGGTACTCAGTATTAGAAACCAACAAAATTTGCCGGTCGCGAATATGTTAAAAACTTGTATGTTATAACGCATATTGAAAGTATAACACGATTATATTCGTGGTTGGCAGCGAATGGGTTAATATACATTTTTTGAACGATTTGAAATACTCATTTTATCAACGTTAAGACTCTTAGAGGTTTCACTTCGTCGTGCTTTGATTCCAGGAAGACCAACTGTTATCTTATGCCCGATTTAAAAACTTGCAACGGGAAGAGATACGGAACAATTCGAAAGCCGCTATCACCGATCCGACTTTGAAGTATAAGTACGACGTTGCCGAAAAGATAGGCGACGCTCTACTAGACGACGAACACCTCAAAGTGGTACGATTATTAATCTTTCCTTTCTTATATCTTTCCGATACGTCGTTAAATCGGCTTAAGGCTACAACTTCTGTTCTTCTGCAGCTTGTTCACTTTTCCGGAGAAACGGAGCTGCTGAGGCTAAGCAGGCCTCGCGATGGACGTTTGTACAACCACACGAGGAAAGGTGCGGAGAAAACGTCGATCGATGTTTTCGTTAAAAATTTATTAACCCTTTGCACTTGAGAGATAACTCACAGTCACCGGTTACTTTATAAAATAACACTAAAAAAGACTGAAACTTAGTATACGTATACGTAAATTGCCCAAAACCAATCGAAATGACTTCCTTGGGCAATCTAGTATTAAATTAAATTTGATTACTAGAAAATTGATGTATAGCACAAAAATGAACAGTAAATTAATATAATATATAATAATCATAATAATATAAAATAATTGTTATATAGGGAAATTCAGCATAGATATTCGAAGAAAACATCTTCGAGTACAAGGGGTTAAGATCTTGGTGGTTTGTTAAATATTTTGTTCAAAAAAAAATTTCAGAAGTGGAACAGATATTGTCCAGCGGTGACATCGATGGCAAAGAAAAAAACTCCACTTGGAGCACTTGGCACGAAGAAGTGATACCGGCTTCGTTGGTTAAAAACTTCTCCGCTGTGTTACCCCTCGTCGACGCGGCAGCCAAAGCGAACGGTTAGTAAGGCGCAGCAATCGGTAAATCGTGTTCTCCTCGAACTGTTTTTAACCCTTTCGTTACGGCAGTCCATTCCGCCGGAGTGACACCACTGAACGGGGCACCGCGCCGAAAAGTGTGCACATTGCACGTCGGTAGTCTTTGGTGTTTGCTATTACGTCTTTCAACGCTACCTTGAAATTCTCTCGTATCTACACTTTTTTAAGAGCTATTTAACCCTTTCGATTTTAGATGTCCAGAGCGTCGAGGAATATTGGGAGCTCTTAAGCGGATACCCCGACGGTTATGATCTTATTAAACACGAATGGAATAGAATAGTAGGTCTTCATAGGAAAATATTAAAATTTGCAATTACTATTCTGTCTCGGAAGTATAAGATAGATATGAACGACACGATACCAGCTCATTTAGTCGGTAAGGTGGATTCTCTATTTTGTTGTAAACACCTATTTTTGTTGTAAGATCAGTCTAACGATCGTAATGTTGTTCGAATAGGTTCGTTACAAGGAAGCGACTGGACACCTATGTCGATTGATGTGTCGCCTCTCCCAGATATGACGTACAATATAAAGAAGAACCTCTGGAAGCAGGTAAGAACGGAACGGTACATCAAGACATTGTTGACCGGAGTAGATCATGCGCATCAGCATTTGGCGAACAGTAGTATTTTCAGAAAAAGTATTAAACGCAACAGCATTCTTTTCGATCAATTGTATTTCGTTGAATGCATTCAAAATTTACTACGACAAGTCCCAAAATAAAATAAGATACAAATTTCTAGAAATAGCCGAGGAATGGATAACTGTAGATTCAGATATGCGCAGCACAGTTACTAACACTTCTACTCGTACTTGTAAAAAAACTCCTTATAACGATTGAATTTAGATCGTTTTAATTTCACATTCAATTATGAAATAATGAAAGCCAGTGACACGAAGTCGCTTCTTTATAAAATTTCGGTCAACAATGCGTTAACTTCTGTTCCAGAAACTTCTTGGGAAATCGATGTACAAAACCGCATCCGCGATGAGTTCGCAAATATTAAGTCAAGTGCCGCAGGCTGACTTCTGGGAAGAAAGTCATTTCGATGGACACTGTCCAGCGAGATTGATCAACTTCTGCAGGAACGCTGTTCTCAGGTAGCTCTTAAATGTCAGATCTATCGACCGAGAATCGGAACAATCGATCTCCTCTATGATATACTAATCGTTTGTACGATGTATCTGTCGCAGGGTGTCCACGTGCTTCGAGCCGAGTATCGGTAACTTCCTCACGGCTCACAAAAACGTAGGGAAAGTCGTATTCAATCAGTTATCCGCCGAGGATACTCCTGTCCTGAACACAGCGAATCGTTACTCGCGTAAGTAACGCAATAAACGTTAACACGACACATAAGTAAAACAATATAGTAAGTCCGAGTTGGATTTAAAATAATTTTATTGCACAGCTTTGGAGGAGGCCGTCTCGGAGCTGTTTGCCATTCTAGCGGCGAGTCCCGCTTGGTTAAAGCACACACGAGTTATAGAGAACTCTACCGACATCGAGCAACGTTTAATCACTTCTCTGATGATAACAGCGCTGGACACATTGCCAAGAATCGCTTACTACATGTCCGCGGATACGTGGAGGATCAATGCCATCGAGAAAGGAATCACAAGTCCCGAAGAATTGGTAGCATCTTGGTGGGAATACAGGTAAGAGCTTCATGCATTTCGATATCTTTATCTCGAAATTCATTTTTTTTTTTACCTTTCATTTCTGTTTCGCAGAGCAAAATACGAAGGCCTCGACTCGAATGGGGCTAAGCTTCCCACGTTCCTTAACGACGAGTACATAACCGGCAACAAACCGTATCTCCCGTGAGTGATGATGATAACTAGACACTCGAAGCTATTATGATGTCTGCCTAAACGACGTGTTTCGCATGTACAACCTCGATACGATAGCCCTCGATACGATTTCGGCGAACATTTTTTATTTTCTCCGCAGATATTTAATGAATACGTTATTTGTTTACAGAAAACTGGCTGGCACGATATTAGCGTTCCAAATATATGAATACCTGATGGGTTCCATGGAAGTTAGAATCGATTCGATCTTAGCGAGACCGATAAACGTTGATTTCTTGTGAGTACTCAAATTCTTAGCGGGATGAGACAACAGCATTTTTCATTCGATTTTTCATTTAATTTTTTCGATTAACTCTCTCGATAATGTCTCTCCTGCAGGAAGATGATTCAACAGGGAAGTGCCTACGATTGGATGAAAATCACCGAGGAGTATTTAGAGATAGACGAGATCTCCTCGAGTTCACTGATCTCGTTCTTTACACCATTGGAGGACTTTATCGACGAGTTGGATGAGGATTTCGAGTACAGGCCGGTTACTGCCAAAGATTCCGAGTTCGAGGAACTGGCGAAGAGAATAATCGCCGAAGTGAACGCTCCGCCGACGACCACTACGACTACAACCACAACAACGACGACGACGACGACGACGCCTAGGACTCTGGTCACGAGAACGAAGGCTAACAAACAAAACGATGGGAAAAGCGATGCGAACATTATAGCTAATTCGAGCAAGAATGTACCCTCGAAATCTTCTGTAGCAGACAGCGATAAGGTGAAAGCGCCGGACAATCTTAACGCAGCCGTGACAACGAGCACGGAAATCGAACCTGTTCCTTTCGACGATCCGCTAATGAATGATAACACGAACGAGGAGAAACCAAAGATTAATACTAGTAAAGCGGTGTGGGCCGTGGGCGCGGTGTTGTTGGCGACGATAATTATTTGTATAATCGCGATCTTCGGAAGACAGAGATGTCGCAAGACACCAAAAAATAGGCGGTACGTTTAGCAACGCTATCTTCGGGTCATTAAAAAAAGAAGCAATTTATATTATATTTATTCTTGCATTTAGCTCGTAATCTTTGCCCGATTAAGTTATACGATCCGTTTCGCGTCGTAGGTAAGTAGATAGGGAAGCATTCGCTGATATTCGCGATTACTAACACTCTACATTCCTCGTTGCTCACTGTGAACGTAAAATAGAGGCTATGCTCGCAGATACGTTTTGTTTTTTGTTTATTTGAGCGCGTCAGGGAGAATGTATTTTAACAAACGAATCAGGAATCGATGATGTATGTCGTCCATCGATCCAGTTGTCGACGAAATTGGTACCACCGGAAGAATACGCGTTTCCACCGAATCAGAATCATGAATCGCACAAATTTATTCATCTGATACTGTTTCTTGTTAGTGCGCAGAAGGCGTTAGACGTTTAAAAATAACAGTTCCTCTGCAAGTATGCCAAACAGTAAAGGTGACGAGAGAGTAAATATGTTTAAAAAAAAAAAGAGAACGGTGTATCCTCAACAGTTTTGTACGTGTACTTCAATATTTTTACCAGTTCGAGTACTTCGTGGCGAAGGGCAAGACCGAAACGGCACTCTTTAAAACTAATCTTTTTCACAATCTGACAGACCGTTTCAAATTTTTTTCAATTCTTTCACTTTAATGCGTACGATCAATTTTTAATTACGGGCTCAAGTTAAAAAATCAAGCTTCACGTTTATCTGTGTTTATGATATTTTCGCAATTTCACGTTAGAAATCATTTTGAAAATTACTACAAAAAGTTGTTCGGATTTAAAGCGCATCGGTTCATTCTTGCTGCTCGCCGTATATCTCACGCTTAACTACAAGGTAGAGAGAGAACGGGTGAGCGAATGAGAGGGTGTGATCTGTAAGTACTCTGTACATAATCGCTCATGATAAAATCGCACACGTGTAAGAGACCGCATCGTTTATCATGTTCGTAAACCGTTTGAACGTGTAACATATTTTTCGAAAAATGTACGTACATACGTATAATACTTATGTACGTATGTACACGTGCGATACTTACGTACGTGTACATCTTTACCACGTACGGTGTCGAATATATATATATATATTTTTTATAAAAGTATTTATATTGACATTAGAGAAAGAAGCAATAAAAGTACTGTCCAGGTGCATAATCAACGACTCTTAATATACACGTTTTACCCTATACATCTCTCGTCGACGAATGCAACGAATCGTATGAAAAATAAACGACTGAGGCAAACAATGTAGCAAAGGGAATTCGTATTAATTAATATACTGGCGACAGCTGACGCGAATTCACGTCCTGCAATTTTTGACGTACACTAAACGGACGCAGCCATTGAGCGATTCAGTGAAACGTGCCATAATACTGTTGACTCACTTCCGCCTCGGCAAGTTTGAATTTTGCGAGCAAATGAAAACAAAAGCAAGGAACAATAATCAAAACTTCCCACGACTTTTTAAGAATTATTTCGCATCCACAGCCAGCTATTCAAAGTGAGACCGCTAAGACGGTTGCCGAAAATTTTGACAATTGGCTCGCTGGGAGAGTACTTGCCGCCAAGTGTCTATTATCAAGTATGTATGCGTTATAATAAATTAATAGAAGTAGGATAGAGAAATCTAATTTATATAATTCGGTTATTAAATTCGACGAATCTTATCATTTCTATCCTCGGTTTAACGATACAAGTTTACGGCAGCTAGATTCAGAATTTCGATATTTTCGCCGGTACCCAGAATTAGAAACGGTAAAGATTTGCCGGTTGCGAATGTATCACGTGGAATCCCCTTTCGTTTTAAGAATCATACGACATTTCGCACGTTCCTATGGAAATTGGAATTTGTTTCTACCGCCTGTAAATATACGTATACGCAACAAAGCCCGCGGCTTAGAGAACAGGCACGAGTGTCACGCGATCACGTAAGTAACAACCTCTCTATAGACGGATAACAGACGGTAGAAAATCAATATAAAGGCAAGTCGTCTATGTCGATCTGACAGCGAGCTTATTCTCTCGTCCAACGGTGAACCCGTTGGCCGCAGACCGGCATTTCACGGATTACTCATCGAGACGAGTAGATAAGAAACAAAAAGGCTCGGTCGAAGAGAGACGAAACGATCGAGGGTCGACTCCTCGATCATCGCGGAACATGCGTGCTGGCGTAAAATCTGACGCACGCGAAGTTTAAGTGCGGAACAGGAAAATCATCCCCTTCTCGTCGTTGAGGGAACGATCAGCCGGGCCGGGACGCATGCGCGTTCATCCGTATACGCCGCACAGGGGTTGTTGCGGTCAGGGAGGGGCTCTCTTCGGCCGTAGCGAGCGACTCGGAATATGCATCACGAGCGTGTGGATATCTGGTATCCGCGACGTCCTTGCGATTTTTAATAAGCGACATGCTCACGCGAGCACCGCGTAATCGCGTCGCGTCGATTTAATAATCGTGATTCCACGCGATGTCATAAGTAAAATCGGTGGCAGTGCTAGTGTGTTACGTGGATCGACTGTCAGCTGTCCCTTCACCATGAACGTGAGTACCTTAGACCGTTCGTCGCCTACTGATATCGACTCGTTTCGTTCCGTAACATCTAACGAGGCCGTGTAAACGGCTGTGCGTATAACGTACATATATTTACGCCGGGTCGGAATCAGAAATACGTCGCCAGAGAAATACGCGAGACCCAGAAGATGGTGTACCATCACCAGCAGCAGCAGCAGCAGCAGCAGCACGCTGTCCAGCCTCGTTTTGAGAAATCGTTTCAACTTGATACGTCGTTGACCTCTGTTATACCTAAAATCGATCAGAGGATTAGGGCTAATCCAGGAGGTTCATACGGGGTTTATACTATATTTCGTGCAAATAAACCGATCGATACTTGGTTGCAGCCAAGGTTGCAGTTCTCTAAAGCCTTACTCTAAGCTCTTGAACGACATTCATTTTTAACACCACCGCTCCGCGGCCTGCGGATAAGTAGTTGACACCTACGATCACGATGACAATTGGTAAATTTAATCGGCATAAGGTGATCAACAATGTCAAAGTCATTCTCTTACTTTAATTACGAATTGCCGATAGATTACTTTGGATATTTCTAACAGAGTACGTAATCAAGCACCGTAAATCGCAATCGGATTTTCTGGCTACTATCTCAAATATTGCGCGTGACCCGCACTAGCCCCGGAGTATCCATCTTCCTCTTTTCTTGTCAATCAAGTCTTTTCTTGTCCGGAGAAAATAACAGCTGAAGCGTATATCCAGTCGCTGCTTGCATCTCGTCGTTCTTCGATTCGACGCCTTTATTCGCCCGTACAGGAATAAGTGTGGCTGCATAAAAAAAGAAAGAACTGATCAGAGCCATGTGGCGCGTGGAAAGAAAAATGTATGTCGCGTAAACCCGAGAAGCCCACGTATCTAACGATTCTATCTCTCATAACTCCTCGTCTAATAAATCATCCGTTACGCGAATGAAAAGCATCTCACATTTTTTTCACGTACGACGCGACACACGGTGTAGTAGCACGCGGTCAATGATGCGATGTTCGATCAACTTACTCTTACGAGAAGAACGACAACGACATCCTAGAGATACGTAAGTTTTGAGTTTACGATAAAACAGAATTATTTATTGCCATTGAATTATGGAGCGGAAAAACGAAGATTATTTCCTGTCTCCTCGGTGGAATTTATTGTTCCAGTCCCCTCCGGTTAAGGGGAAAATTTCTCGAAGGCACTCCGCTCGCCGCTTGGGAAGATTCAAAAATAACGTGGCATTTTATAACCCGCTGCCCACGATACGACTAAACCGCGAAATTGTTCTCGCACCCCTTCGACGCGGTATCGTGGAAAAATAAGTCGCTGAAAACGATACGGGATTAAAAAAAGGGACGATGCGAATAGCGTGAAAAATAAGTGTAGCTTCGGCTTAACGTTGCGAATCGACGAGCCGAATTAATGGTTTGATCATATTTTTTCAGGCCTTGGCGACAGGTATTGTCTGCAGCAACGGGGAACGCGTTGGTGAGTCTAACATTCCTAACAATTCCTAATTCACGATTCTCTCTGGACCTGCTTCCGGATCGATCTCCGAAGATCAAAGCTAGATTCACCGTGTCTGATACTTCATTTTTATTCCACCTTTAACCCCTAGCACCTATCTGTTCCGCTCTGTGTCCCCGCACACCCATTTGCGTCTCACATCTGTCGATCGAATCGAAAACAACTTTGACTGTTTTTAANNNNTTCATTATTGAAAAAAATAACATAGTAATAATAATAATAATAATAATTGGTTGAAGGGAATCCCTTCATATCGTTGAAACGTGTCGTTACTCTTGTTTACTAGATAGACTTTATTTCTGTACTTCGGGTGCTCGTTAAGACACCTGGAAGAGATCTTGAATTTGCACTGACTTTATAAGAAATGGAGAAAACGGAAAAATAAGGGAACGGGGCTGGTTATGAGTAAGGGCTGAAGATGATTAGATGACTAAAGGGATGAAATCATAGGTTGGAAAGGTTCGGTTTACATCTACAGCTAACGTATACAATCTTATCTTATCATTTGAAATATACAATCTACAAAGCTAAATAAGTTGACCAAAGTGACTAAGAATAAATGCGATATCCAAGAATATCGCGATGTAATCAGGTTTTCAAATAATATATACCTCACCAGGAATGTTATTTTCGAAAAATACATGTAAATACACGCGATATGTCGACCGATCAAAATGAAATTGTTCCCCATCCAACGTTAAAAAAGTTATTATATTATTTTTAGAGGTGTATACGTAAACCGTGAGATCAGGCATCGATCGTTAATTCGCGCGAGTCCCTCTAAAAAACCCGACGAGTACCTTAAAATTGGATCGCGTTTCGTCGCGAATCCGAATACGAAATATCGCGCTTATGCATCGAGCGATCCGCGGAGAACGAAGAGCTGCTCTCTATTCTGGCCTCAGCCTCAGCGGGTATTTATTAATAGAGATTAAACTCCGCGTCGTGTCGTGCCGTGTGCAAACGCTCTCCCGCGCAGGACGCACGCTGTTAGAGCAGTCTGACTCAGACAGCGGTCCATGCACCAATTTCGCCGAAATAAACGTGGAAAAAACGTTGGCGCGATCGATCGATTGGACTTCGATCCTCCTCGATCGTTGAGTACACGGTGTCGTTTCACGCGTCCGAAGCGAACAAACGCGTCGCAACAGACCGCGCGTGTTTCGTGTTTCCCGTGTGAAATCGTTCGCAAATGACGATCAGCTCGTGCGAGCAGCTGCCAGGAACTCTGATATCGTTATCATATTCATGTGCTTTCTGTGCGTATCCACCGTGCTTACTTACTCTGTACAGTTAACCGAATTAACTCTCGTTACATTACCGACTCTCATTGACGCTCATGGTTCATTCGCTGAAGACTAGGCTCGTTCTTTTTATAAACTGTTTCTTAGTCACTATTTTCTGGGGCTCATTTTGAAAAATAAGAATTCAAATTTCTAAGGATTCCTTCGATCTTCCAGAGGTCTTCCAACCTTGTCTTCGACGAGAGCTTAAAACCGATCCGAATGAAACTCTAATTATACTTGTTTGAGTTATATTCTAAGTCTTACTCACTCTTTCCGTTCAGATGGGCACACCCCAATCTGCTTCCTAGCCATTTCCACGTAATATCTGAGGTCTCAAACTTTTCAGCTTTGTCGCTTCCCTTTTATCTTATCTTCGTTATTCGTAAACAGTCGGATCCGTAAAGGGACCTGCAACGTTCGAAAGTCAGCGGAACCTATAATAATCAGGGCTGTAGCTTTTAGGAAAGGGGATAGGGAAAAGCGTGTAAAAGTAGGAAGCCTCAAGTCCAAACCCCTGTCCAAAAACAACTCCTGTTCCGTCGAATCTATAGGTGATCGTCGGCTGTTTGGGGTTCGACTACCCGCTAAAAAAGGTTTCGCGCATTGATCCGGCGCCTTCAAACTGAAATCCAGGGAAAGTCTATCTTCCAATTCGCTACCGATTATCCTGCGTCAGGCACTTGTAGATTATCGAGTTCTTTAAGGCGGGACTAACTAAGACGAGGTTAAACTGCTCTCGACGCTTCGTATCGATCGCAGGGTAAATTTCGGTTAGTAGTATTAACCCTGCGTGGTTTCCTGCCGAAAGTAGAAGTGC
>SHCU01000061.1:7687-19625 GCA_004307685.1 Ceratina australensis | reverse complement strand
GAGAGAGAGCGTCTTTGAAAGGTGTCATCAGACGCACAGACCATGTAATCGACTCTGTTTCACGTGCGGTTTCGTTCGTCAAAGCAGAAACACATTTCACGTGGTTGGAAGACCGTTGGAAGACCGTTCGTTGAGTGCCGAAGTATAATAGAATCGTCCCCGTTCGTCGCGTAACTCTGTAAAAGTGACGTGAACTCTGCAACCAAGTGCGCCGAAACAGACGCCGGAATTGAACTGTCTGTTTCGTCGAGGTAAAAACATGTGTACAGGTAAGTGTAACCTTCCTGTAATGCGGCACGTATGTACAGCGTAAACAGGACTCGTAGAAAATGCCGTATCGGGTGAGACCGCGGTGCGAGACGCAAAGATGCACACGAGGGTTCCCGGAATTTCCTATCGTGGCAGAGTGAAACCGTGCCGTAGGAGGGTTACCACCTGTACAAAGAATAGAAAGAACTCGTTCGATTAAAATATCATTTAACTATAGAGAGGATCGTATCACCGAACTCTCGATTAATATACCGTCAAAGTGAAACGATGAAAAGAGAATGCGCGCTTAACAATGATCGAGCACCACTGACACTGACTTGATGTACTGCTCATCCGCTCATCCGCTCTTGTTGTTCGATCAAGTTTAACTCGAGTGTCGCCGTGAAACTTTCCTGGTCGCACGAGTGAGAAAGTGTCATACTACTATGTTGTAACGTGATAGGTTAATAAAAACGCTGAACATCGACAAATGATGATAGTGGTTTTGCTGTGCGTCATCATGAAAATAGCCGAGTTCTCTGTGGGCCGTGCGAGCCCACCGTTCGAAGTGGCTGCGCGATCTCCTCATCTCTATTACAGGAAACGGAAACGACAGGGGACGAAGCGTTACAGGCCAGCCACCGACAAGTGCAACTGCTTTCTGTACAATCGTAAGATACGACTTATACGCTATCCTCTAACGACTCGGTAGGGTTTAATTATTATCATTGCCGAAGAGTCGCGGCCGTCGCTTCGCTCAAGGCTGCGCGTGTTAGCGATCATTAATAAACGCGACGCTGTACATATAATAACTCCTATCTACATACCTACGCGAGGGAAATCCTACCTACGCGAGGGAACGTTTCGTCTCGTCTCGCTCTCGAGATCACATTTTCACATTGTTATCTCAACGTGATTGGGTCAATGCAAACGGTATGCCGTATCTTCATCTTGTCAACCGGGAGGAGAGTGTACGCGTGCACGGTTTATGAAACAAATTGTTCGTTTAATTGTCAAATATAAGGTATGAGAGATGCAAATTAAAAAGAGAAAATTCAGTACCTTTTTAAAAGTTTATTTCGGTAAAGGCGGAACCGCGAAGTGAACAACTGAAGTTGTAAACATGGTTTACGGTCCCGATACTATAACAGCTAATTATGCGCTATTTTAGTTTCGTCGATTCCGTTCCGGTATTTTCCAAGTTTAAATATGCACATTGAACCGGTGGGTCGCTGTAGCTGAAAATGCCAAGAAGATCATAGAAATGATTGAAGATTCTTCAAAATGGTAACAGATTATAATACAGAACGCTACATACTTGACTTATAATTGGACGATCCGAACCATGGTACATAAAGTCTTGAAATAAACGTCGAAATAACGAATTTCTTTTTCTTCAACCTAATATACGAGTAATAACGATTACTAAATTATAATAAAGTAAGAAAATAAGAAAATAAGAAAATAAAATTATAATAAGGTAATGAAAATCATTAAATGAAATAATGAAGTTAATCAAATTAAATAATATTAATATTAATAATTAAATTATTTAATTCAAATAAGATAATAAGAAAAAGTAAATGAAAGAACCGTAAGACGCAGCTGATGTTTATGAAAAAACAAACGAAATTGTGTCTGCCAAGTAGAGTATTATTTGGCAGTGTTATGTTTCGGTGCATCGCGCGTAAAACTCTGGTCGAATCGGAAAATTTGGAACCTCCTGAACCATCTCTGGTCGCTTCCGTTGCTTCTGCTTCTTGCTAAAATTATCCGTCTCTGCCCTCGACACTGGCAAGCAACCGCTCGAACCGCGCGAAAATTTTTCTTCGACCGTATTGGATTAATAAGATAGAAATATCGAATATAATCTTATAACAAAAATGAATCTTGAATTTTATTAACGGTCCTCAAGAAAAAGAGAATCGGTGGTGAGAAGTATAGGGAGGTAAGACTGCTAACGTAAACACCCTCGTCTAAACTTGAATTCGTCAGTCGGGTTTTTAGTCGGTCGTAAGGCAGCCTCAATAGCTAACAGATAGCGAAGCTTGAAAGCCTTCGGAATTTCAATAATGATTTTCGTTTTAATTTACGTACAAGACTTTCTGCGCTTCCACCGCCCCATAATTCCAACAGGCCGCGTACGTGCAAGGACCTATAATGAACATGGTACGAGAATTATCAGACAAATTTTACTTTCGCACCTCCTCTCGTTATCAAATTATATATTTATATAGGAGATCAGACGTACCACGATAAATACACACGATATTCTACGCGAACGGGTTAAAAGAGTCATTCAACTTCGGGACGCGTACGAATATATGTATGTATGTGGACCCCGCCGTGTAAGCATGGTAACCTTAATTCAAATCCAAGCCTGTTGTCTCCGATTTCCTTTTGCCCGCACCCCCTTCGCTCCAGGCTGGCAATACCGCTGAATGATCATGCGCCGCACGAGCCACCACGAGCGTCCAACGTGTGTATGTACCTCCGTAAGTGTACGTACGTCTACTCACACATACCCCATTTTCCATACACGTATGTAGGTGCAGTCGAGGTTCAGACGAATTCCTCGCGAGCACGAGCAGTGTGTGTACGAGTAGTGACGGACGGCCCGGTTGTCGCCATATGCTCGTCGTCATGAGCGTTTTCGGATAACATTTATCGGGTGTAAATATTTTCCGTAGAACAAATAAACAATTTGGACGACCGCGGCGATGCGATGGAAAAAGATGATTCGAGGTACGATCGAGTAGAGACCGAATTCAATTTGTCCGTCTAATTAAATAATCGATATCGATATTCCTCTTGCGCGTGAGAACAATGAGAGGCCGTCGAAAGTGAATACGATTCGTTGGATCCTATTGAATCGAGTATCGTTACCCGTGATGACAATCACGACGATCAACTGTCAACTAGTTGTGTACGTCAGTGGCTCTAGTCTAAGATGTTTACGACTGTCTATTATTATTATTATTATTAAGTCGGCCAAGTAGTGTTTATTTGGAACTGCACCACCTTGCGAACTCATCGATCGTCAAGATGATCGTCTCGTGGGAGCAAGCTACGATCAATCAAAGTACCTACGTGCAATCGATTATCTTAGTTGGTCATCGACAATGTTATCAACAATTGAAGTTTCGTAACAACGTAACAGATGTTACACAACTCTGTGGCTTTTAGCTGTAACGTCGCGGCTTACACGTGTGACGCCCTCTTATTAGATATTTCGAGATGACGTTTAGCCTTGATCATTCCCGATACGGGGGAACGCGGTTGCATCCGCTCAAATGCATCCGCCATAACCTCAGTCTGACGTCATTCGGATGGTACTACTTGATCGTGAACGTTCTACCGATTCGACGTGTACAACGTTACCTCCTTGCACTTATATCGGAGGATAAGAAATTCCTCTGGCATTACCACCGTTCTTATCGGAATTGACCCAGTGACTCCCTGAAACATGGCGCTCTCGAGACCATGACTCATTACCGAGCCGTCGCTCGCGTCAACAAAAATTGTATTCATCGTAATAATCTGATAGTAGACGATTCGACGTTAACCGCGCGGAACAGAGCGGGAAGAATGCGAGCGCATGCCTAGTTATTTTTAATAACAGATCCCATGTGTACACACGCGTTTCACGTTCCGTGAATCGGAGAATCATGTTCGACAAATCGCAGAAAGAATTTGTTTACGCGAGATATGGTTCGTTCTCTTGTTCGGTTTACCGAGACGAATATTATCTGATGATGACACGATTATTAATTATATGCGATGCGTTTCAGGTGCAGGCAAAGGGGCCACGGTGATGGAAGATCCACAAACACCTGGATCCGACTGCAACTCCAATCCTGCCACGGACTCTATCCAACACGACTTGATCAGCTCCGAGTTTGTGCAGGATAACGTGGAGTATCAATGGTTCATCGATTATGGGTAAGGCTCCCGCCTATTTCTCGTATCTCTTATCGTTCTGCGACGATTACGTACGCTGTAACGACTCATGAGTCAGAGATCCCAACTCGTTCTTATCCGAGTAATAGATAATCGTAACGGATAGGGAGCTAATTCAAAACCATTGATTCAATTGTACGTTTCTTTTTAGTTTTTGTTTACTCTTACGTTAAGTTCACACGTTTAAGCGAGCCGCTGTATCTATCCTTGTATTATTCGTTTTCAGCTACAGAGACGGCGGGCTTCACGTTCATCCGAGCGTCTTGTCTTCGCTCTCCGCCTCGTACTCTCGAGAAGATTTGGGTTATTACGATGATCTTGCTCGTAATTTGGATGCTAACTTGGCAGAGATCGATATGGAAAGTTTTCGCACGGCGGACATCCATACTTTACTCACAGCGTTACCAGTGATGTGCACGGATCCTGTCCAGCATTCAGAAGTACGTTTGCCAATTTATTTGTCCATTTATGTTACATCAAACTGTAATCATTTCCATCGCGAACAATTTGCAAGCAAATACAGTACGGATGAAATGAGATTATTTTCGTTAAAAGTGTATGTGTCTGTAAATACCATCGTTTAACTTTCAAATTCCTCGAAACATTTCCTACCAATCTCTTCCCCCCCTCTTTCTTTGTTGTTGTTTGTCATGTAATCTTCTAAAATTGTTCTGTGTCTCGTTATCGTGGCAGTTCGGTAACAATCAAAGGGAACGATATGCCAGTATATCTGGATCTGTTATGGAAAAACTTGATATCGGTTCATCTATCAGCCCCCATACTAGCAGCCAGGTACGACGACGACGAGATAACGGCTGAGAAATGTTGGACACTTTTACCGATGTTGAGCTTGATACGAAACAAAATGCTGACGACCAGTGTTTCGCTTAATGCTTAAACGATAATAATGATAAATTTGCTTGCAATTACTTTGCATGATTAATAAACTCGAATCGATTCGTCATCGTGATGCGAAAAAATAATAATAATGATTAACGGAATACATGATCCTCGATCACTCGAGATTGTACGAGCCCTTGAATGAAAACAATTATTAAATATTAATTACACTAGTAGTATGCTGTTGGAAACTTAAGAAATTTTACGAGATGAAAAAAGTTTGATCTTCATCGTGAAATGTAGGTGTAAAAATCTGAGAATTTTTTATAATTGCTGATACAGTTTTAGGAATATTTTACAATTGAAATAATATCAATTTCAAAGATATTTATTTGTAGAATAGAAAGTAAGAATTGTAGGACCCATGAACGATCGCGAGACAGATATAAAACTAGATAGAATTCTGTAGAAGAGTGCTATCATCCCATAGAGAATTTATACCAGAATTTGAAAAAATGATCACGTTACAAATTTCTTGGAACAATCTTATGAACCTTACTCACATGTGAATTCGTCTTCGTATCACTTGCCCTAAAAGTTAATCGGTTCAAGCGTTGTACACAGCTTTCGGATCGGATCTCTTAAACTTTTAACAGTAACCTATCGGCTCATACAACCTTGACTGAGAATGCATGAAAATGAGGTGTATCAGTTCTGCATGATTATTTAGAAGTGTAAAGAATCTATAATAAAATTATACGTGTTCTACAAAAGGGAGAAGACTCAGCCTGTTCGACGACGGATACAATTTCTATATGCAAGTCGTCGTTGCTGTTCTCTCCTCTAAAAGAGACACCCGTACTACCACCGGGGGGTAGCTACAGCGTCGACTCTCTGGACTGCGAAGACATGCTACTCACATGCCAGACCAACAACAAAGATAATTACACGATCGCCTTCGAGGGTAGTATCACGATGTATTCGGAAGACTCTCAAGATTTCGAAAACCAAGGTAAAATAGCGTTGTTATCAACTCTTTTCGATCGAGTTACATCTCGGTCCGTTTATGAGCGAGGTAGTGGTAATCGAGTAACCAGTTTACCATCCTAGTCCGATCTCAGATGATTCTCAGTCACACGATGATCGATGCGTGATTTCTTCGGAATCTGCTGTTCGCAAATGTGACCCTGACCCTCTTTTAAATTATACTCGCCGTGACAAATCCATTTTAATTTTCTCCACCATCGTCTCTAAATTTCAATTATTTTTCTCTACAGAGAAGCAGAAGACGTACGAAGCGAGAGAAGCTCGCTACTGTAATCGAAACGCGGGCCTAAAAAATGTATTGGATTTATCGATGGCGTGTTCAGATTCTAAGATATATACCACGTGGAGCAATTTAAAGCATTCTTCTATGAACAAAATTATAACTCGCCATCCGTCGGGAAATAATAATACGATACCAGAATTTTCGCACGCTGGCGTGGAGAAGATCGTGTCCGCGGCGAATAAACGAAGTCGAAGTTTGCCGGACCTGACGCAAGCCACGCAGTCGCAGCAACTGATAAATATGCCTCTCAGTTTCTCGGTAAGTTCTTTCTGTCCTTCCTGTGTTCCAGTCTCTTTGCTCGAGCAGCATGTGTTTTGACTCTCAGTAATCCCGTCACGTTTCAAATCTAAATCCTGCAAAAATTATTTATCAGATGCGACAAATAGATCGATATCGCGTAATTTTCTTACTACGTACGTAGACAATTATTAATCTAACCGCAGTTACAGAGCTCGGGATCTGTAATGAGCCGATCTATAAATGAAGAAAGTTCGGACAACGGTGAGAACAACTCGTCGTCGGGAAGAAGATTGCAAAATTTAAGTCTCGTAAAATTATTCATGAAGCAGAAGAGTATGAGCGCCGAAGGGATGAGCCTGGATCAGTCGGACTCTGCCAGCGACAACGGATGGCCTACAAATAACAGTGCTAGCGACAGCGGCACCAACACCAACACCAACACCAATACACAGATTCACCGGCAGAATATAAATAACGTACCTAAACGACAAATCCCCGAGGGCGACTTCTCGATAAATTGGGTAAGGAGCGATGCCCACAGCAATCATCAGGAAACGAAGGATCAACAGGCGGAGAGTATCAGCGACATTCCAAAGCATAGCCAGTCAACGATAAGCGAGCAGAAGGACGAGATGATATCGTCCGCGTCCGTTGAGGAATTATCTGAGAACATGTCCAAATCGAACGTGACACACGACGGTGACAACGATATTTCGGATCGGAATAACGAGTTCGACGTCGCGCGGAACGCTTTCGATCATCAGCGGAAAACACAGCGGGTCACCTCCTTGGAGAAACAAAAGTCGCATCATCCGATCTGCAAAACGACGGGCATTCAAGCGATAGCGCAAACGGAGGACAACTCGGCGCAGACCTCGCTACTGTTCCCGGCGCAGCAAGTGAACGAGAAAGAAAACGAGAAGAATACGATATCGTTGAGGGAAACGATCGTTAACAAGAAACCGGTTTACGTCGTCTATCCGAACTACGCGCTGCCGGACCTATCGTTTCTCAGCGCGAAAGATACGAAACTGATGGCGAACAACGTGGCTCTGAAACCGCAGTCTTACGGTAAGAGCCGAGTCACCTGGAAGCAGCACACAGCCAGATCCGGCAGGCCGTTCTCCTGCAACGATATAGACGCGTTGCGGCAACGTGGATTTTCGCATGTCAAGGACTGGGAATCGTTAACGTTCCTCTTGCCTACGGAGTACAAGAAAATTCTGCACGACGTGCCGGAGGTCTCTAGGCATATCAACAACATAAACGAGGAGGAGGTGAAGAAGCCCCTGTTTTGTCTGTCTCCCCCGATGCGTCACAAGGCTCGTACCATAAACGAGATCATACCGAATACCTCGTCATCCACCAGTAGCACGGCGACGCAACCGTCCTCCGGGTACAGAGGATCATCGACGATATTAACCGACTCGTCGACGAACCAGCAAATATTAAATAACGCGACCAACCCGTTGTATCTTTACCGCTACGATAGTATTAGTTCCGAGGCCAGTTTAGCGAGTACGAACGACAAGAAGCTGTACAGACAGGTTGGTAGCAGGCAGGGTACCAGCAGTGGCAATAGTAGTAGTAGCGGTAAGTCGGCGGGCAACGCTTGCCCGTGTTTACCGAAACGATCGATTTCGCTGCCTTACGGAGATCGCGAGTCGGAACTTTCTAACGGGAAGGTACCGCCGAGGCCGCCTCTACCTAGAAGTATTTTAAGAAAAACTAAGGTTCCTGCGAGTAAGAGATACAGCATGTTTGAGATGGGCGACGTAGAGGAGATCGAAGACTCGGCGGCAGCAACAGCAACAGCGGCAGGAACAGCGGGAATAGCGGTTCCCGACACGAACAAGAGGATGTCTTTGCAAGAGCCATATTATATGAATAACGATTTGCAAATGGCCTGTCACGGGAGGATAGTCGACTCGGAGAAGGATGTCGACGAGATGGAAGAGAGATATCATCACGAGATAGCGGTTGCCGCCGGGGATGCGGAGGGTGAAAATTTTGAGAACAGTGAAGACGACGTTAAGCAGTTAGAGGAATTTTTAAAGCGTAGCGGCTTCTCGTCTCAGAGCAGCGACGGAGACACGGATGATCCCGACGTTAAATTAAGGTCGTACGTTAAGAAGTTCTTAGCACTCAGGATGAACAAGGATGTTACCAAAGCTACCACCGATATGATGATGATGATGGAGTCACAGAAAAAGACTGTCAGTTTCGCCGTAAACCAAAGGAAAAGATATTTAGATAATAAGGTAATTAATAGAGACATTTTAATTTTCTCTTTCTTCTTCTTCTTAATCATTTTAATACTTGCCTAAATTGTTTCGTTGCAGGCTAACAATTTAAATGCTGCTATTGGAAACGAACAAAGTAAAGATCCAGCGTTCGGAGAAGATAGGAGAACGTCGTCAAGTTCTGACGATAGATTAGATTTGGATGAGAAAAGAAGTGAGCAATGTGAAAATTATTCTACTGTTTTTCATCTCGATAAATTTGACAAGTATCGATACTAATTTGCCATTTTCAGAGATGATATTATCCGCGAACAGAGCGGTAGATCTGATATTGAAATACTGGAATAACGGCGAGTCGGGCCACAATAGGCAGAATTATAATGACAAAAATGAGTGTGCCCAGATCTGTATCAGCAATTTATGTCCAGCTTTGTACGCTATCATGCTGGACGGCTTGAAGCCGCATTTAAATTCTACATTCGGACCAATAACGAATAGCGTTTGGCAAGTAGTCGAAGCATCTTCCCAACAAGGTCCAGTCACCAAAGCGCTAAATGAATTGGTACAAAAAATCAACGGCGAAGATGTGATCACAGAAGGGATGCTAAAGTTTCACGCGTTTATATTTGGATTATTAAAGTAAGTAACACTACAATTTGGACATTTTATCGTACATCGGATTTTGATCAGAGTCGTCGTCAAAAAGACACTCAGTGGATATGAATTTGTTTTCATCCAATTTTTAACGATGAAGGGCAGAGTAGTTTCACGAAGAGATTGCAACAGACTCTACTAAATTGCTACAAACACTCTCTTTTGCACACAATTAGCTCCTGAAAGTGTGTGTTGTTGAAATGAATGTTGAATGTTCGAAAGTAGAGCGACGTACAAAAATATGCACCAGAATCGTGTTTTAAAGTATATATTTATCAATATGTGTACATAGTGGAGTTAAAGTTTGAAATGTTTTAAATATTTTGATTTTTATAAATTTCTCAAGTTGAGTACACCAACCTGTTTTATTTGAGTCCACCGGACTCGCTATGTTTCCTCAGCTACCATTCTACCGCAAAGGCTTAAAAAATTGAATTTTTTAAAACGTGCGAAAATCGAGGCCTGCCGGTACATACGAATAGAAGTCGTCTGTTAATCGTCTGTTAGTCGTCTGTTAATCAAATGATTTTTGTTGCAGCTTAAAAGCTTTGGATGCATGGTTCGCATATTTATGTACAAGGGAGTCCATTCTCAAGAAACACTACAATAATAATAGCTTGTTCGTGGCAGCCTTGGCAAATACAAACGCTCGAGAAGTAGTCGACGCTCTTTTATACACTCTAAACCCCCTAGCATTCTGTCCGTTTCAGCTTGACCTACTATATCAATATCGGCAACTTCATAATAGCCTCGGCAATTTAAATAATCATCCCATGAACGTAAGTGAACCATCGAGAGCCACCCTTGACCCCTCCCGTGTTCGCATACTCACCGTAACTGACGGCCGTGTACTTATCGTTAAAAATATTTTTCAGGCTGTAAATTTCCGAAATGTCGAGCTCCTCGTTACCAAAGAACAACACTTAGATAAAACAGATACGCGTGCAGCGGTATCCAGTCCAATTCCGAGCCCCAGGAAAGTTCGTCCACGATCGTGTGTCGCTTACAACAACGGGAACTACGACGATAAATCAACCGGCGGGCACAGATCGGATATGGACACCGTGAAGAAACGCTTAAGTAATCCTATTGGATCGAGAGCGTTTCGTGGTTTCGATAAACTGGCTTCCGAGGATTCCGAAGATTATACCGATAGTTTAGAACATTCGCCGTTGAACAGAGCGTCGAGTAACGGTGGTTGTGGTGGTGGTGGTAGTGGTGGTGCTGGTGCTGTTGGTGGTGTCGGTAGTGGTAGTAATAATAAACCATCCGCGGCGAGAAAGTCTCGCAGTCTGGAGAACAAGGCGGAGGAGAAAAAGGATAACGTCACGATGCTCGGAGTGGAGAAGTTTAAGAATCTTCAAGAGAAATGGGAGATGATGCTCGGAAAGGAAGAGACGAGAGCTCAACCGTCGTCTCAGCCGTCGCCCTTGTCGCCTACGCGAACAACGCCTATTCTCGATTTCAGAGAGGTACGTACGCTCACGCATAGAATCCCATCGGACAACGGGCACCTCGCGTTCGCGGAAGGCGAGAAGCTGAAAGTGATCCTCGAGGTAGATAACAAATGGTTACTGTGCGCGAGAGGTGACCGAAAGGGTTTGGTTCCGCGGATGTGCGTGCATAGCGTTCAGACTTAGCCCCGTACCATTTAACCACGTACGCGGGAAATCACGTGGTAAAATGAAATTCCGCGGGATGTGGCCGCGAATGTGAGAGAATGAGAGATCGAGACGTAGAGTCAACTTTGGAAAAGCGAACGAGGCACGTAGTGTACAGTGTATCAAAGGAGAGACATACTTAATAGGATCGTTTTTAAAAACAAAACATACGACACGACAGTGATTGTCACTATCACGATTATCCATAATTAATTGTTCGAAGCTTCATTTATATCGAATCGCTATAAGTATTATATCGATCGTATTGTCATTGACGAGTGTCAATCTAGATATCACGGCTAGTCATAGGCTTTCAAAACCAGATTATATATAAATATATATATATATATATTTAATTAAATGAACATACGCTATTTATAATCGGAATGTACATATATACAGTAAAATATAATGATGATAAAGACGATAACGACGCATGTAATACATTATAATATTATCAATATGTAACTGTGATCATAGTGTATAGGTAAGTTTATCGATGCGACTGTGCGGCTGAATGTTTAACTTTAGTTTCAACGCTCTCACTTGTTATACCTTTCATTTTTACCTATTCCATATACTATGTATACTAACGTATATGGTTAGAGCACGATCAACAAGTTTTATTTTACCCGATGTATAAATTATTCTGTCACGCGTTCGTTGCTCCGTCGAGCTCCATTACACTTTTTTACTTGCTTCATGTAATTCTTTATAATATGCCAAGGCATGTTATAGTACTATAATCAAATAAAATGTAA
>SHCU01000060.1:398809-415881 GCA_004307685.1 Ceratina australensis | reverse complement strand
GAATTTTCCCTAATTTGCATAATTACAGAGATATCGAGGGCAAATCATTAAATTTTAACGCTAGCGAAAAATGGTTCAAATGAAAGTTGTAGATCTCGTCGAGATCTATAAGAATGGTCCTATGCACTTTTGTCGTATCTCTACTGATAAGCGAGTTATCAGGGAAAAACTAAATTTTAGGGCACAAAATGTCAGATGCATGTCACCGGGTTCCGAAATATTCGCGCTATTATACGACACTGTATAGTTCGCGCATGCGCGAGAAAACCCGTCGAGAATACAAACACTGGTTGGAGATAGTAAAGGTTCTTCGGTTGAGTTCGGGTTTACTACCGAACTCGTCCGAGAGACACGTTCCGCTGGCTACCACACTGGCTCTACTACCTTCACCACGGGTGTTTTCACCTCTCTCTCTCTCAGTCGGTTTCTCATGATTCACAAAGATTGTACGGCTCTCGCGTATATTCTCGAAATAATATGTGAACTGATCTCGAATCGGGTCGTAAAATGTTGCGCGAGTTACGTCCATCCTGTAAGTGGATCTTACGACGATAAGTTGGGTGTGTGCTCTCTCGTTCGCCGTTAACAGTATCGCACATGTGAAAATTAGGATTTTGACGGATCCGATTTAACGCAATGGCGACGTTGTTACTTTCCATTATGCTGTCCACGTTCCTTTTCCGACCGCTGTTTATCACCGTCGTACCTGGTGTTTCTCGCGCTGCCAATCGACCATCGCAACGGTAGAACCTCGGGCGTAGAACAAAAAATGATCTTCCGGTGTAACAGTTCAATTTACTTTGTTCCTGGGTACTGTGACGAACAACCGGTGGGACAAGTTCAAATCGAGCGGGCTCCTCTGTTACTCGGATCGTATTACTCTCGCTTACTACTTTTCATATTCATATCGTTCGTCGAACCTTTTATTATCCCGTCTGCCCCCTATTTCGAACCGTTGTTATCCGAACGATCCACTGATCATTGTATCGTGGACACTCGGACGAGCTCGTGAGACAAGAACTAACTGTTGGGCGTGTGTGGGCTCGTAATTGAAATCTCGTAAATTACGTGCCCGCTATCCTTATTAGCTATTTCTGCTTTAACGTTGTTTCCGTGTTAACTGTCCGTTCATCGGAGGGAACAAACTATCCCGGATGTCCAGATGCGCGTTTACGTAAAAATTAATCCCGTGAACTGTTCGTTTCCGACTCTCGGGGATCTCGTTGCTTTTATATCGTTATCGTTCGTAGAAAGTGATGATTCGATCAATAAGAATGGAACACCGATAGAACGATAGGGTTTGCGTCGCAGAGTAGTATCTGTAAGTGACGATAAAAATGTCAATGTTGCATCGGGGAAAGGGCTACGTTGTAACGTCGACGTTGTAACAGCAAAATGCGTGTACGTACCACGATAGAGCGTATCTCTGTTTCACGTTACGATCACACAAGCACTGCGTGGTCTACGTGATCTACGTAAAATCAGGTGTCACCGTATTATTTTCCAGTATACGCTTTACGCTGTTAATAACAGCATCTACTGAAACTGTCAATTGTAATCGCGAGTGTTCCCGACTGCTCTTATCACGTTAGCCGTTGCGTCAAGGGAGGAAACGCAAACGATTCGATGAGAAGAATAGGGTGGGACAGTGTCAAGGAAAAGATTGCCGATTATACGAGTTTCGTTGTCGTACGTACGTTAAGGACTCGCAAACGCGTTTAACCGCGTTTTTCAGTGATCGCTGCTGTTTCTTTGAAATCCAAAGTGCACGTCGGTGTTTTGCCATGTATATTTACGCCTCGTTATGAACGAGCCCGCGGGCGTATGAGAAGCGTCAAAGATACATTGAACTTCGCGCAAAGACATGTGCGTTGCAAAAAGTTTTTACTCGCATCGTGGTGCCTCGATATCCATCAGGGAGGAGGGCCAAACGTAAACGTGCTGGAAGAACATTTGCCAACAGAGATTTTTTCGCTTCATGACCCAGTGTGACGAGCGTCAAACTTGTTTACCAGACGAATTCCATATAACTCACGAAAAATGGGTAACTGTTTCAGTAGTCCGACGGACACTGAGAAAGAAAAGCCTGACAGAATAGGCAATCCTAATATAGAGGCGGTTGCGTCCCAAGCTAGTCCGGTGCCGACGCCGCCTCCGGATCCTATCAGGCCTATGCCGCAGATTCCAGATGCGGATGTGCCAACCGCAAAGATATTCGTTGCACTTTACGATTACGATGCCCGCACGGACGAGGATCTCAGCTTCAGAAAGGGTGAACATCTAGAGATTCTGAACGATACTCAAGGGGACTGGTGGTTAGCCAGAAGCAAAAGAACTCGACAAGAGGGATATATTCCCAGTAATTATGTTGCCAAGCTGAAATCCATAGAGGCAGAACCGTAAGTTACATCTCTCCTGTAATAGATCAATAACTAACGAATGAACCGATGAATATGACACAGGTTTAACTTGATCGTGCGTTAGGAATGCGAGTCACATAAAAATGTACAGTTACATGTTCGCTGACAACGAGCTCGAAGCTATCGCATTCTAGAGACTGTACTACAGTTATGCGATAATAATTATAAAGTACACTACTTCTTCCTTTTTTTATTTGATTACCTAGTTATTTCGATCTTTCTTCTATTAAATCTGTTTGCATGAAATCTTCCTTTCTCTCGGTTTCATGAACGCTTCTATCGATTAAATAAGCGACGTTTCCTCTTCTGGTTTTCCATGTAAAAATAAAGTCATTAGGAAATTCATGTTCTATTCGATTCTTATTAGTTGTACATACATTTTATTTATTACATCCTTGTATCATTGATTTTTAGATGGTACTTCAGGAAGATTAAACGAATTGAAGCGGAGAAGAAGTTATTGTTGCCTGAAAATGACCATGGCGCATTTTTAATCAGAGACTCCGAGAGTAGACACAATGATTATTCTCTGTCAGGTAAGTGCAATCAGTCTTATATATGTATACTATTAAAGCATTTGTTCTCTTTCTTTAAACACATTTTATTTTCTACACTGGAATTATTGATATAATCCGTTGCATAGTGAGGTGATACAAATATTTTTTAGTACGCGACGGTGACACGGTTAAACATTATCGTATAAGGCAACTGGATGAAGGTGGTTTCTTCATTGCTAGAAGAACCACATTCAGGAATCTTCAGGATCTCGTTGAACATTATAGTAAAGATGCCGATGGACTCTGCGTAAATCTCTGCAAGCCCTGTGTACAGGTAAGACAAATAAGTTCCACTTTTGGTAAACATTTCACGTAACCAATCGTATAAATGGAGTTTAGACAGCTTGCTGCATGTATGAAATTGATTTTTAATGACCCACGACTATTTTACTGAAGGAACTACAGCTTGAGTATTGATCTCTTTTTTTTTTTAATTTTTATCAAGGCATTTCTACGACCGATTGGAATAAATTAATTATTTATATTGTAATTCGGTGGGTTTACTACGTGTGCAGAAATCCCTTGATATATCAGATTACAACCCGTACAAGATCAAAAATGAAAATAAGAACACGAATGCATGAGATGTTATTGACCCCTATTGTATACGTATTTGCGATGCGATTAATTTTGTACATAAAATCAGAATCGGACAGTACAACTACGAACTATAAATGTTGAATCGTTTGAACAAATGTTTTTCAAAAATTATAATATTATATATTTACAGCACTGTCTAAACTCCAGTTAGACTTTGCTCCGCGAATCTTGAAATAGTAAGATGTATCTCAACGTAGTTACGAATGATTTGAACAATATTACGAGAACAGAAAATTGAGCGAATTAAAAGAGAACGAGATTTTTCCACGTACTTTATTGAGTTCCTATTAATTTTGTACGTTTTCCATTTCCACGACACTGATGATGTAGGAAACGTATAATATTAATAAAGTAAGTGTTAATTTGAATGTTAATCAAAAATCAGATAAGGAAAACTACACGTAGAACGATTATGTTAAATTGGTCTTTGATTAATCTCTCTAAAAGCGATCTAGAGTGTCAATAAAAATGAAACGTACATACGTCCATAAGTATATACGTATAATATAGATATTGTTTAATATATTGCTGCTGTTTGTTTAAAAACTTGTTACTCGGGTTCGACAATGTTTTTTAGTTTGATAAATAACCTTGCAAAAGTTTGATCTCTGAATAGACTTTGTTTCTTTCTCTGTTATTGCTTACCTTACCTCCCGCTGGATTTTCTTGGTAAATTGAATGTCCCAATATGACATATCATGTTAATTTTCTTTTTTAACACAAACGCTTTCTATCGTGTCTTTTTGGCCTGTACATACAGCACAAGCCCGTCCTGTACGGAATCATGTTTCACCGACATTAGATTGATCATCTATTTAGAACGTTCACTTGTTCTCACATGTTCTCTGATACGTATATGTGTCATTGCTGAATCTCATAGCTTCTTTTCTACGAGACTGTCGAGGATTTAGCGGCGGAAGCACGGATTTAAAGAACAAAATAAGTTTGTGTCTATGTGTCTATATGTGCTACTACTGTTCACTGTGACGCGCGATACGTGATGATGAAACACAAATTTCTTTCGTACAATCGGGAAGATGAAAGAATATTCGCGCGCTTAAATCTTCTTTACACGCAGGATGTCTTAAATAATCTTCGACCCTCTTCAACGTTCAATTTTCACACGATACTCGCTCTCACTCTATACATTTTTCTACGTACAAACGAAAGATGCGATGGAACAAGTTACTGTAAACGCAGTGCGTCTCACAATTTTTTAAGGATCCCCTCAAGGCATCCTGTGTACGAAATTGAAATTCGTAGCTTAGTTCTTTATAAGAAAAAAGAACAGATTTTTTAATTCTCTTTTATATTCATCTAAACGTTATATATAACGGATTTTGAAACAACAATTTTTTTCATATCTAATAAGCTATTATATTTTCTGAACGATTTTTAATAGACTAAGATGGAACGAGTTCTGATAACTCTATTTGAAAAGACTTTTATCTTGTCAAATTGTATCATTTAACGCTCTCGTTGCCCGAAATTTTTCTCTACACATTTCTTTTGAATCGTAGGCAGGGCAACGCGAGAGCAGTTAGCACTAGACTAGAATAGTTTTAACACGGTGCTACGTTCTCTCGTTAACAATGTACATACATATTATAAAAATGATTAATAATATAAATTGGACTGTGTATAAGTGTACAATTACTAAGTTCCTAAGATTCATTGCTCGGTGCTGATTTTACAAGGACTTTTCGAAACATTTTATGTAAATAATAAAGATCCATCTGCCGCGATTGTCATTTTAAAATGAGATTTTTCGCATATTATATTAATCAACTATCTTTATCCAGATTCCTTTCTAGAAAGCCAACCACGTGAATGTCGCAGAAGGCATGAGATTACATACATATAATTTACAGTTTGCTTTTCATCGCTTGCATCCTCCGCGTAGTTAGCCACCGTTCCTTTTATCATTTCTATCGTTAACGTTAGATTAGACTTACTTTCGACGTTTAATTGGTTTAAGCGATACTTGTCGTTTGTTCATTTATAATAAAATCACCGATAACTCGATGAGCAGTTAACGCAGCCTAAGCAACGTCTCGTTAAAGGGCTTCTAATTAGGTTTGTACATATCATTGAAAAGTATCATCAGTTTTTTCAAGGAATTTTTTATAACTTTGGCTGTATCATTTAATTTTCTCTATCGTATCTGTTAGTACTAAACGATCTTAGTATTTGCGAACAACTATATCTTTTACAATGCCATAGTTTGCCATTGGTTATTCGATGCAACGAACGAAGGATTAAACGGGGATTGATTGACTGGCACCTGTTTGGTTTTGTTAACAGGTTGAGAAACCTGTTACCGAGGGTCTTAGCCATCGTACACGGGATCAATGGGAGATCGACCGTTCGTCTCTCAAATTCATAAGAAAATTAGGCCAGGGTCAGTTCGGAGAAGTATGGGAAGGATCGTGGAACAATACTACCGCGGTGGCGATAAAAACTCTCAAGCCAGGAACTATGGATCCCAAAGATTTCTTGGCAGAGGCACAGATCATGAAGAAACTTCGCCACGCGAAGTTGATTCAATTGTACGCTGTTTGTACTTTGGAAGAACCTATTTACATCATCACAGAATTGATGAGAAATGGAAGCTTGTTAGAATACCTGCAAGGTGATGAATCCTAACTAATAATAACCGACCGTATTTCGCTTCGTGTCAACAAAACGTTCGTTCACGTAAACGATTAATCGATTCTCAACAGGAAAAGGGAAGACGCTGAATTTACAACGATTAATTGATATGGCCGCTCAGATCGCAGCGGGTATGGCGTATCTCGAGTCGCAAAATTACATACACAGGGATTTAGCTGCGCGAAATGTTCTGGTAGCCGAATTGAACGTCGTGAAGATCGCAGATTTTGGTTTAGCTAGGTTAATCAAAGAAGACGAGTATGAAGCTCGAATAGGCGCACGGTTCCCGATTAAATGGACCGCGCCTGAAGCTGCGAATTACAGCAAGTTCAGTATTAAATCTGATGTTTGGTCATTTGGTATTCTCCTCACCGAATTGGTCACTTACGGTAGAATACCATATCCGGGTAAGCAGAGAGCCTGATCGAGATCGAATAAGATCTTCTTTTGTCGAATGCTTCGAACTATACTACGTTTATTCATCTTACAGGCATGACAAACGCTGAAGTTCTTCATCAAGTGGAGCATGGTTACAGAATGCCGTGCCCGCCTGGCTGCCCGACCGCGTTGTACGATATTATGTTAGAATGTTGGAATAAAGATCCGATGAAGAGGCCAACCTTCGAGACGTTGCAATGGAAGCTAGAAGACTTCTTCACCATGGAGGGCTCCGAGTATAAGGAGGCGTCCGCGTATTAAAGTACTAAAAACACAATCTATAGTTCTTGGTTATAACATATATCGCTATGATATCAACAACATTTAATAGGCATCGTGTATGAATGAGCAACGAGATAAATGCAGATTATTACAATTAACAATTCTATTCAGACGATACGGATGTTTGTGATATTCGAGCGTACACTTTACACTGAACGTCTCAACTCTCTTCTTTCTACGAAATATAAATGATATCGTGTTTATTTTTTTAGCAACACCGCTTTCGTTACATATTCTCGCTGCCATAAAATTATAAAACAATATTTCTCAATTGATGAACATCATATGTGTATATATATATACATATATAATTGAGATAACTTTTTAGAGCAGTGACACAGTATATAGACTATGACTTACTTAAGAGAATTGTATTTTCTAAACGTGTAAATGTCGGTATTGATAGCGTCTTTCGACGATACCTATGGGAGTTAACATTTTTAAATTAATTATTCGTTAGATACATTGGCAGAGACAATTTGACAAAAAGTATCACGGAATCGAATTTGACGTGATAGAATATTGTGAGACATCGTTTAGCCAGTTTATACACGTTTTTCTTTTTTTTTCCACCTATTTTACCTATATTACTTTACTAAGACTTGAAGTACATTGTAGTAAGTTGCATTACTATCCGTAATCATTCCCTCGTCATTTCTATTCTTATTTTATTATTACTAATCTCCTATGCTACGAACGATTCGAAGGTACAACGCTATACGCGTTTAAAAGTCGATAAATCTTTCGTATAACGTGGCAGTGATCATATTTTTAAAGAACTCACAAGTGATACGTTAAGTCGATACAAATGTAAGGTACATTTTAAAAATATTTATTATTGCCCATTTTATAACTCTTTTCAATATGTTAACTCTCATTTATTTAAAAGAGAAACCAGATATTGACTAGAAGCAATCCATCGAATCTAAAAGTTATTCCTAACTGTTCATAAAACGAAAAAATGTAGTACGTGTGTATAATGTAGGAAAGCGCGCGAGGTTTATTAATATCGTTAGACGCATGTAAACTATAGCGCTTGCATCTCTTATTTAATAGCATAAAATACGTTGCATTCGTGGAATTGCAAGATTCGCATTCATTAACGTTAACCGTTCTCTTGATCATATATATTTTCGTATTAATATCTATTTTATTCTTTAACTTTAGATTAAAAATTTACTCATTTTTATATATCATCGTTATTAGGTTGTCAAATGTCATCTTTCCTCGATATTTGTTACTGAGAGTCACGAACGATGCAATAATTCGAGGAAACGCATTAACACGGTTTGTAACATTTTAATTCTTTTTATAAGTCTTTAGAATAAAAATGTGCTATACGTGTCTTAGCTATCTAAACTTTTATGAACGTTTACTTTACGTCATATTATATCCATATTTTCTCTCAAAGAGTTTCTACATTTTTTTTTCTATTCAATATGTTGTTTCACTTCTCATACCTCCTCGTACAACGTATACTTTTATGAGATCATATGTAAAAAACAAAAACTTTATTTCATTTATAAAAAGACATTAAAAATATCTGTAAAATTGATATTTAGAATTTGTAATATATTTTGTCTGTCTTTTCTCTCTATTTTTTTTTTTTTAGTATATGTAATTTAAACAAGAAAAGCTTATCAGGAGAGCGGAGGCCACAACCTTTTATCTGGATGCTTTATGCTGTCACTTTTCCTTTGTAAATGCAACAGATACTGCCAAATTATTACGAGAGAGCAGATATTTTGATACCTTTATTAGGTACCTAGGGCGTGAAGAAAGTACGATGATATTGTTTAACGATGAAGCGTCATTACAATAATCTATGGACAAACTATTGCTTATTGGAATTGTAGCATAGTCATAGCGTAACAAATTTAATTGAAGCATTAAAATTTCCGTGGTCATCTTTTAATCGATTGAAAGTTCGTTTTTCGCGTATTATTATTTTAAGGAACTATATCGTTAATAGTAAATAGTATTAAAAATTGATGATCGTAGTAAACATACGAATCATCGTTTACGCAGTGTCAGGCAATTTTGTATATAAATACACTTTTATACGAGCATACATATTTATATTTTGTACAGATTCATTTGAATGTAATGAAGTACCACTCTTTTATATACTATATATACCTTATTGACGCATGAATGTTATTTGCATAATTTTTATAACGAGCGTGCTCAATAATTTCATTGCTGATCGTCTCTTTCAATTGAACAATTGCGAGACCCAATCCCTGGTACATAAATATATATGTTAACTGCGTGTGAAATATAATGGCGCGTATAATTTAACAGAATAAATGTAATTATGATGACCTCGTTAACAAAGTATTGTCGTTGAAATTGTCCATACATATAAGTGTAACGTGTAACAATTATTATATTATATACACACTTAACTTTATAATTTTCTATGTATACACGTATATATATATAGAGAGAGAGAAAGTAAATGTAATTACCTGTAGAACGTGCATATTTATATCGTATCATACATACGCATATGATATTATACGAATATGTATTTATACATATACGTACGTCAAGTATTCTAAAATATTACACAAGCAATGTTAACTCCCTTGTGTTAATTTTATATCCGCCTCTACCTGTTCCTCTGCTTTTGAAATATTTTTAACGTACTTCTCTACATTTAGATCGGTTCGAAAAATCACCGTGATTAAGAACGAACGTGATCGAAAGTGATTCAAAAGTAGCAGTTCTTAGCGATAGGCATCATCGACTAAAAGCTATCGATAAGTCGATAGTAGCCGGCGATAGTTTTTATTCGACTGCTTTTTCTAAACCATCGATACTATCGAACCAACTTCAGACGGCTGAATAAACTATATCACAGCCGACTTTAGATCTAGCCATGCCGAGAGACTTGGCAACGCAGTAATGGCGAATTTGGGAGTCTTACGAGTTAAATTAGTGCTGAGAAGAATAAAGCAATAAATTACTGTTGCCTTCACGAAGTTTTATATATATAATTGCTTTTACATGTATAATTCTAGAGGATGACTGTTACTATTAATATAATATCGCTTAATATTAAATTGTAAGATGAAGGTATAAACAATATTTCAATCTAAATCCATTATGGTAATTTGGCATTAGAGTGGCATAGACTGTAAACTTGGTACAGACGCATGACCACAATAGCGGTATTTTGAAAACTATCGACTATCGAGTATTAATTCGATAGCATGTTCCGATAAATCAGTAAGTAGTCGATAGTTTAAATTACTCGATAGTGCCCATCACTAGCAGTTCTAGCCATCACTACCGATATCAACGCGACGTGTAAATGTTACTAGAGAAAGTTACCAAACGGTCAGCCTCGGCAGGTGTCTCGCACGTACAGGTGTTCACAGTCGGGTAGTGGCGCGTATTCGCGGGAGCGGTGCGTACGTACGTTGCTCTGCCGACGCGGTTACCGAGTGTTCAGCCCGATGTTGATGCTGCGCGCTAGAAAAAAGTGGCCGAGTTATTTCGCTTGAGATCCGTGAAAATGTCCCGACGTCAGCGGCGCGGGGTGACCGACTCGAAATACCGCGAGAGGTGATCGTTCGGCGAGGAAAATTTTCACAGGCGGCAGGCATCGCGGGATACATCGTAGCTGGATATTATGCTAATCGCGATACGGTCAGAATGCGGGAGGAAGAACTCGAGATATCACTCAAGGTAATCGATCGTTTCGCTCGTCGTTTCCGTCGAATATTTTTCGAACGATTCCACTATTCCAGCTCGCGGCGGAGACTTTAATCGGCGCGCCTTGAAATGCGATTAGAACGCGTTGAGATATCCCCGACGAGGAGGAAGTAGATTATACGTGTTTACACCGACCGTGACCACTCTTACTTGAACCTACGCGGTACTCGTCTTGAAATCGAAGACACAAGAAATTATCCGTAGAGAGGGGGTGAACGAAGATCGGATAAATAAATCAAATTACTCGACGCTGGATTCACGCGAAATTTCAAATCAGCTTTCGGAAATGCGTATGCGCAGTGACAGATATGCCAGCGTATTACAAACGTATGTAAAGCATAGATAGAGCGTATGTACGTGTGTAAATGTACAGGTATATGCCTGCTACGCGCACCGGCTTTGGTATTTGTTGGTAGGTTAGGAACGATGTGACTTGGTCTCTTTATTCGACTCACCCTAAAAGGAACAGGAATAACGAGTACATTTATATAATAGAAATAATAGTAATGATGGTAAGGATGATTTCGGGGTAATTGTCTCCCGCGATTAGCGACGAGATTTAAAAGTGTGAGCGTTTGCGCGATAAGCTACAGACGATACAATTTACGTAAAGAAAAATCCCATTACAATTTTTATTATTATTTATCGATTTATTCCGATTTTCGTCGAACCGAACCGAAGGAAGCTCATCGTGCATAGCGCTTAGTTTTTCGACCGACAGAAGCCACGGTGTCATCGTTAACGCTTAATTTAGCAATATTGTTTTGTTTGTTTATTCCGTTTTTCCCGATTTTACATAAAATCAGGAGGGCTCTGTGCCTGTATAGCCTGATAATTTAGCAATTATAAAAAAGCACATATGCATTTTGACGATCCGTCCGAGATCATTTGATCCTGGTTCCGATGATCGCGTTCTATTCTTTTCAACTGCCATAACGGTACGGGCATGCATTCTCATAGGCATGCACGTACTCGTGTAAAACGTTGCCACTTGGAAGAACCACTGCATGCATGGTTGTGCGCATCATTATATCTTATTGCATTGTACAGAGGCGTGCAAAAATATTCAGTGACTCGAGCAACGTTCGCGCACCTCTCGGATCACCTAACCGTCGGACGGGGTTTAATAACCGCGATCGATCTGGTCAACGATTTCTGTTCGGTCTCACCCGCGTTTTTAAACCTGACACATGCCTCGCGAGCCGCAATTATCAATTTCCGTACGTAACGGGTTAATTTCATTGATGTTCGCTGACGCCGCGATCGATGCGAACGTCCATGTATACCGTTATCTACAAGCAATATTTTGTAAACGCGGGTTGTTAGCTTCTCGTTACCGTCATTCAAACGCGTCGAGCACTGTACGTTTTACAGAGCAATTTTTACTTCCGAGGATTCGATTATCCTAAAATACGCGAGCTTTGCAACGACAAGTATGGGTCGATGATCGATTAACACTAGATCGCTCAAGGAAGTCATTTTGACTGCTTTCTAATTTCAATTAGATTTATACTAAGTTTTTTAATTTATACTAAGTTTCAGTCTTTCTAGTGTTAAAACGATAACGTTGTCGTTCTCCTCGGTCAAGTGATCATTCGAATTACAACGTCGTCGAGTCGTCGGGTTTGACCGTGAGTGTACGTGTAATTTGGCGAAGATAAAACTCGAAAGGAAGAATCGCAGTTCGTGAAATTCACACGCTTAGCATACACCACCGGTTTAATTAATGTTTTTCTACGCGATAGGTGCTTCAGGGATCCGTGGCTAGCGATTAAGCCGATCCGGCGAAAACCGAGGCGCAACAGACTCGACCCGATTCAGTTATCTAATAGTCTCGAGTCGTTTACAGTTTGAAGATCAAAGGTATTAAAATAACAGAGCAAGGAACGCGATCAGTAATGAATTCCATCTGGTTCGATGACATTAATAATATGTATGTACGAAAAACGGTATTCTCCGTTAGAATATTTCCTGTGAAAGCACAAGATTTACGAGGCTATAAAAAATTCCAAGAATGCATGTATCTCACGTGGGCCCTGTTTCTGTTTTGAGAATCTCTCCGCGTGAGACGTATAATTTTACATCGGTGACATCGGTGAGAAGCAATTACGCGGTAATTCGTCGATCTGTTACGTGTTACTCGAAACGAACAGGCAACTTTTTTGTTTCTCGGCTCGCTAAACTTAGCTCGGGCTTTACCCGTTCCGTTGAAAACCGTGAACGACCTTGGGACGTCCTTCGCGTCCCTTACCTCCGTTTCGTCCTTCGTGAAATTCTAATGACCGCGGAGATTAAGCAGCGTGATACCGCGCGCACTTACAGGGTGTCCCGATAATCAGAGGCTCGACCTCGGTCACAGTCGGCAATGTTTGTCGGAGTGATGCCGCGCTCGCTCGAAAATTTAACGGTATCGCCCTCGAGTCGAGTAACGACTGCTTTAGGACCCTACCCCGCCTAAATATCGGACTGAAAAAATGAGGCATAGACCTATTACTACTTTTGAATATTGTCCCAATAGGGGACTCCTCGCGCGTAAGCAGTACGGAATAATTGTCCGAAGCTGTACGGTTCGAAACGGGAGCTCGCTCCTGAGGACCGGTTCACGTGGACTCGGGCTCGGGACCTTATCGACTTAACCCACTTCTCGTTTCGGGCGAACCGTTATCTCGATTTTGGCAGAATTATTTGATGCGCGATACCACGATCAACTCGGGCAACTCCCGACAGATCTCGACACGCAATAAAATACAATCGTTTTCACGAGTAAACGAGCCGTTATGTCTCTACGCGTGATATTCCCGTCGTTAAGGGAACGAAAAAATTCATCATGGATTTGCGTATAAAGCGATAAGGTGCAGCCTTCTTGACTCGGTAGACGCGTTGACTCTCGACGATAACAGCGGTACTTTACGTATGTACGGACGTATGTACATACATACATAACAAAAAATGACGGCACACCTTTGATATACCGGTGAGAATACGTTTTTAATTAAGCGCTTCCTCTTTTTCTTCATACAAAATTGTATAGTCGACTACTAACTGTACATGAAAAACTGTTAATCAACCTCAAATCGTCAAAGGCGTTCGCCCGTACAGTTTCGGACAATTGTTCTGAACTCACTACTGCTTGAGTTTCCACTTACTACTTGTGAATATCGTCTCGCTAGGAAACTCACACATAAGCAGTAGTGGGTTCAGAATAATTGTCCGAAACTGTACGATTTAAAATAGATCTCGTTCGCTGCCGATGTAGATATTGTTCTAAAGAACTCTTAAATCGATATTAAAAATTGCAAAGAATCACAAAGTTCGATAAATGAAACGAGAAGTTGGATAGAATCTGAAAATTCGTCGGTTCAGAGTTCATGTTCGCAACGCTCGGTTTCTTATCGATTGCTTCCTCCGTGCGTGCTTTCAATCTTGTCTCTCGTTTCCTGAAGTTTCGAGCGGCTAGATCGTTTTGAGCTATGAGACCCGATGCAAACGAGATATCACAGCGAGCGAAGAATTACTGATTCCGCCGCAGTCACAGTTCCACGGATCGTAACAGTTCTCACAGTTGCGCCGCATATTATACATAGATATATGCGGTTCCATCGTTAGGATGATCGTTGCTTAAACCGCTCCAGTTTTTATTTCTCCTGTCCGAGATCGAGATCTCCGCGATCAGCTGACGGAGTCTCGCAGAGTCTGCGTTCCCTCCTCTTTGCACGGCTCGTCTCTCGACGCACAGGTTTTAGAAAGTCCACCTTCTGGATGATCGTGCGTGCACGCGCGTCGGCTAGAGCTCGATTCAGAGATCGCGGATAACGAAGGACGCGACGCGTCGTTCGCAAGGGAACGATTCGTCGTCGGGCCCGAACGATCAGAGCATCGCGGATGGATCACGCGGATAAATTTTTGTTCGCAGGTGGTGATAGTCGGCAACGGAGCTGTGGGCAAATCGTCGATGATCCAAAGGTTTTGCAAGGGCACGTACACGAGGGATTACAAGAAAACGATCGGCGTCGATTTCTTGGAACGGGAGATCGAGTAAGTAAGAGTAAAACTATAAATAGAACAGGCATCGATCGATCTTCGTTGCCATGCGAGGTGAGTTTTCGCGTTCCCATCGATCGAAAAAGAATAATATCGTTAACGGTGGGAATGCCAGTATCCGTGAACGAATTAGAAAATCGTTTTCACGCCGTTGAAAGCGTAGGAAGACGGGTCGACGGTTGATAATTAAAGACCGTGTCAGAGAATATACGTATAATGGACGCGTTCTGGCCCGGTGTTACGTTCTCCTTGTTAATTACGTTCCGCCGGAGGACGTTGTGATCCGAGAGATCGTTTTATCATTTTCCGAGAAGTCGAATCGCGTTTTCCTTCGATCGCGAAACAGAGTCCGATCGGTCCATCCCAGATCCCGGTTCATTATCCGCGTTCGATTAAAGAGAAACTACCGCGACTATATTTGTAAGCTACTTTCTACGTTACATATCTTTTCGAACGCTATCTTTCGTTTTACCTGTTCTATCGCTGTTCGCCTCTCGAATATTAATTCGACGATTCGACGGCTCGTTAGCCGGATCGGATACCCGTTATAATATTAGGACCTTGAATAATTTCTCGCTGTTTTTGTACAAAATTTCTCAACTCATACGGCACCCAATTTCGTTGCTGCAGGATCATTCCTAACACTTTTAAACGTTTTGAAATCGTTGACTCATCTACTTGTAATGTTTTTCCAAGTTCTACTAGCGTCTGACATCGGTCTTGATCGAGTAATTCCTCTAATTCTTTGTCTTTACATTTTTTCGGTGGACCAGAACGTTTCTTATCCTCAAGATCAAAATCATTAGTTTTGAAGCGTCGGAACCAGTCTCTACGTGTCGTATCCGACGGAGCATTGTCACCGTAGGTCTCAACAAGTATTCTATCTGCTTCAGCTGCAGAGTTCTTTTGAATAAAGTAGCGAAATAAAATTCCCCGCGAATACACTTTATTTGGCACAAAAATGGACATTTTCAGATCTAATAAATAATTACTTTTGTTAAACTAAAGTGAACTAGCATACACTGAAATTTAAGATTAAAATTTTAGATACAGTAATTTCTTGAATGTGCGTTACCATTCAAAAATCGATGCGCGGAGTACCGCTACTACTATGTCTGGAAAAGCAGCGAGAAATTCTTCAAGGTCCTAATATTTTAGCCGATTCTTCGATCGTACGATCGTCTTCTTACGGTCGTTCGTCGGTTTGCAGGAGCCAAATATTTCTCCCGCCGAGGCGTTGCTCCGCGTATAGGCAAACGCGCGCGCGCGTTTCCAGGTTCCTGAGAAATGCGCGCGTTATTCGTCCCGACGAGATATCGTGGGATACTTCCGGATGCACTTTTGCCCCGCGGTAATCGTGGTCGCCTTTTTAAGAGGGGAAGCTCTTTTTTGCGCCCGCTTTCAGCGCAAAGATGAAGAGAAACGGTAGAAATCGACGAATCCGCCGAGTAGATCTCGTCGGTTCACGATCGAGTGGCAAACCGAACGATGATCCGTCGACCTATTATTCTCCGATTAAAGAGTCGTTATTCAAATACGCGTGTAATCACGATGATCTTTCCGGTTTTCCGAGAAATTAATCGTTCGCGTGATTACGCGCCAGCTTAATTGGGATAACGAGAAGTTTCAATTTAAAGTGTTTCGCATCTGAAGGGTTAACGAAAGCACGATTACGCCGCAAGTTTCGGGCAGTGAATGAATTTGATCGAGCAACGGTACGCGAAGCTCGATCTCGCGCGAACTCACGCGTTCGTTTCGCGAGAAACGCGGTCGAGTTTTCTCTTTTTCCCTTTTCACGCTTCCCGAGTGGATCGCCGATTTTACGAGTAGAACGCCACCCGGTGGTCGGCACGCTCGCAAATACTCGCAGCTAACGATGGGAACACACGGGTGGGGGGACACTTTGCGTGTCTGCTGAAAAGAACTGCTATTCTCATTTTTTAACCTCCCATGCGATAACACCGCATCGGCGTAACGTTTCTAGCCAGTGGCGTTCTGCCGAGATTAATTTGCATAGAGTTCGATATTCCGCAGAATAATACGGCGGAATACACCCCCCGCCCCTGGTTCTGGCTAGTTTTTCAACGAAGGGGAATAAAAACGAGTGATCGCAGCCTCATGCGTATGCATCGGCTCGTTTTAACCCTTTGCACTCGAGAGATGACTGTAAGTCACCATCTGCTTTATAAAATAATTGTTGTACAGGTAAATAATTACCGCTTCAATATATTATCGATTGAATTAAACTTAATTACTATAAAATTCATGAATACATTAATTTAAGAAATGCAGAAAGGAAAAATGATTAATAATTGTTGATACGTTAATTTGCATGTAAGAAATTCACGAAATATTTGTG
>SHCU01000060.1:369943-396135 GCA_004307685.1 Ceratina australensis | reverse complement strand
GATTATCGAGTGTTACATACGATTTTATTGTCAATGTACGAGTAATTTTGATCAGTGTGCAGTCAAAATGTTAAACCTACATAAATGTGTATGATTGATTACTCGTTCAACATAAATGAACACGTAATCAGATAAGAAGTGTTTATCTTGATTTTTCGCTTGTTTACGTTTTTAAAAAACAAATATGCGAGAAGTATTTGCTGGCGTGAAACATAACGACCGTTCTAATTCTCCTATAGCGCGGTATCGAAACACGATATTACTTATCTTTCGTACAAATATATGTCCTGGAAATTCGCTGATACAAAATTTTGTACCTCGCTCCGATAACGTAAACAGCAATTGGTAAATGAAACGAACGCAGAACGTCCGTAAATATTATTCGACGAGATCCAATTTAGTTCAGCGATAAGTTAAAAAAATGAACAGGAACGTGTTCCGTGACCTGTAAAAATATCAGATTCTTGTTGTGGACGAAATCAAACGGTTACGCGTACTGTTATTCCGTGAGAGCATTCAATTAAGTTTCAACGTATTCCAGTTTGCTACTCCTTCCTTAGATATAAAGCGTACTAAACATGACTTCGTGAAATACGATTTAATTGAAATTATATTAACGGAGATATATACAATCGTGAATATTTTTCAATGTAACGTTGCTTACGTGTATAAAACGTTGCGCTAAGCTGAGATATGCGGGGATGCATAAGGGACTGTATATTGGTCTCGTGGCGCTTTCACAGTTTCTCGTTCACGCCGTTCTCCGTGCTCCGAAAAAACGTGAAATATTAAAATTCCACGGAGACACGCTGCATTCCTCGTTTTCCCTGCTCTATCGGCAACAAGACAAATTGCCGGCAATGGAATAGACAAAATAACGACGTTGCCAAGCTTAAGACGTGGACCACGAGGGTAGAATGATAGAACGACGACTGGAAATAGTAGAAAGAAACGAACGAATGAGGACACGGAGAAGCAGCAGACACTCCCCTGGGAAATCATCGGTGTCCTTACCCATCCTTGCTTCCTCCATGGCCCGCCTTCAGACGCCGTCCGCTTCCTTTCCTTACTATAATACCCTGCGACAAGCATTTTCGTTGGATCCTCGAATCCACTGAACTTCGAAACGATGAAATTACCACTATTATCTGCGACTCTGAAACTGTATTCTCTCGTCGCGTATTAGAGAATTAAAAGAGGAGTGCGTGGAATTATACAAAAAATATATAAATAATCTTTCACCTTCCATGAGGTCGATGATATCAATGATAAAAATTGGAAGACACAATAGATGAAAAAGAACAGATAGATAGAGGATGCACATCTGGCAAACACGTAAAAGAAAATAGTTGAACTAAAAAAACGATGAAAAATGGAAATTCAGAGGTCAACAGTAAACGTAAAAGTAAAAAAGAATGAAACGAAAGAATATATAACGCGTATGGGTTAGTTTCAAGTCTAAGGGAGAGACAGATATAGAAAAAAAAGGAACGTGTAAAGTTCGGGATAGACAGGGGTTAAAAGGACCAAGCTGGAAGAGAATGCAACGCTGTGGCATGAAGAGAGGCAGAAGGGAATAGGAAGCGAAGAGAGAAAAACAGAACGATAAATGGGAGGACACAAAGGGGAGGCATAAGCCTGGGCAAGAGTTGGCCAGTGCGAGTGGGGGGGTGTAGGGGTAGCGTGAGGGGAGAGAGAATGGATAGAGAGATTGCAGCGCAATGGTAAATGGGGCGAATTCCAGCCGAATACGACACGCGTGTTGCAGAACTGACCAGTCCACGACCCAGTTTCGGAGAACGTTTCCTTTCATCTCTTCTCTCTCTCATCATCCCCTCTGCTCCGGACGTGTGGCAAAGCTATACCCCTCGGTGTCTATCTTCTTGAATCGAGTGCGTGCGTGGGCGTGATGCACGTACACGTGCGCGTGCGTGTATGTATGTTGAAGAGGCAATATATCGGTGAGAGCACGTTGATTCGAACGCACTTCATGGATGTGGCGCGGCGCGGTGAAGGGGGTGCGAGCCGATCGATTATCGTAACACGTGAATACCAGGTGAAAGCGTTGATCCTTGTTTCGAGCGTGGATACTCCCCGCTGATTGATTGCCATGTACGATGCTAATATCCCTACCCGGTGACAGTGCGTAAAACACCGTGTTTACCATAATTCACCTGAAAAGTACAAGACTGTTCGGATTATTACAGATTTTCATCGTCAACTGAGTATTGTTCCGAATCGAAATTTACGAAAAGATGTTTCATACCGGTCGAACGTACGGACGTAGCGCGATGATTATGTTTAAACACGATAAAACGAAATAATTGGGTCTTCGTTCCGGGAACGAGCAATATAATTTCGATGGGCATTTTATCGGAAGGTAAATAGGAATTTCGAGCGGACGCAGGCAATTTGGCACCAATAGAATGTCTAGGAGGAATTCGTCGAATGAAATTTCAGATTATGTTCGATAACTGGTTTAAGTGGCGTGAGCTACCATTGCATACGGATTTTAATTATGAGGTATAATAACTGCACGGGATCATCGATTGCACTTGAATTCCCGACGGCTAAAGATATTTCCGATGGAATGAACGGGCATATACGCGAATCATGCTCATTCGTAAAAATCTAATTATAGATCGTAACATTTAAACAACACTTTTAACGAAATAATTTCTACGAATAATTATCAGACTCGCGATATTAGTCTTCTTCACCTTTTCGAGCCGGTGATCTGTGAAATAATTGAAGATCCATTCCGGTTGGCCCTTGTTCGACACTTGAAACGGGGTCAATAACCTCGGCATTGGTCGATAAATGCAACTGTCGCGGTGTATAATTATAGATAATACTCTGCGGAAACGTCGCGCGTCGTGTTCCCGTCGCCTCGTGTAGCTTCGATTTCCAAATTTTCAACGTCACCGAACCCGACACGAGGCTACAGCGAAATATCGACATTCTATTCGATTTCCGAAATAGCTCGTGACACACATAGAACGTATCTTCTGTTCTGAATTCCTTACGAAATTAAAATTATAACTTTGCAAGGAAAGACCAATGAATAAAACCTGAGGAAGCTTATACAAAATATGTAATGAATATTCAAGAAGCATGTAAATAAATATGCAGGAAATATGCACGGAATATGTATATGATTTATTTACATTTTTTCTTAATCTATTTTTTATAAAAATATGCACTTGCATAAACATGCACCGGTTACATATTAGGTTGTCCCATAAGTTTTTTCCTATAAGTTTTTGAAACGAAATAAATACTGTCCGAAAGAGACTTATGAGATAATCCATTACGTGCATTCGCAATTTCTTTGTTGTTTTACACACCTATGTGATCCAACTGTTTGAAATTAATTAATTTTAATCAATTGTTAAGTTTTTGAAATGGAAATTTCAGGAGACAAATAAATGTATTTTCGATATTTGTTTTATTTCACCTTTCGTCGTGGTCAGAAACCTACGGAGGCACCTAGTCACATTTGTGATGAAAGGTGAAATAGAGCAGATATCGAAAATCAATTCCTTTTACCCCCTGAGGCTTCTACTCAAAAAATCTAAGAATTGATTAAAATCAATTAATTTCGAAAGATTGAAACAGATATGCGTGTAAAACAACAAAAGAAATTGCGAATGTATGTATTGGATTATCTCACAAGTCTCTTTCGGATCGTATATTCATTTCGTTTAAAAAATAGGGATGAAACTTATGGGACAACCTAATAATTTTCCTTTTCATTTCTTGTTCCGTTCACGGGTTGCATTACTTTCAACTTCAACTTTGCACCCTCCATTATCCGTCGCTCCTTGTTTTCGACGACTGTCCCTGTTCAGAGAGCCATGGTTATCAGCGTTGATCAGTCTGGCATCATCTCGCTCTGTCCGGTTTCTCTTTATCGGGTACAGGGGACGCTAGAGTAGTGACAAAAGGCAATCGGGGCCAATGGGCTAGTGGCGCGTACGCCAGCCGTTTGATTGACGTCGAAGGGGGTGCCATACCGCATTGATTGCGTTCATTGTTCCAGGCGCACCTAGATCCTTGCACCTGCGGGGGCGTCCGCCGCCGCGCTGCCCCCCCAACCTCCTCTCGTCCCGTCGCGTCCGATTCGAGACAAAGAAAATGAAACTGTTACGTTCCACCCGGCGATCGGAAAATCCTTTTACCGCTTCAACGTTTCAGTAGTCTCACGCTTGACAGATCGTGAAAGAAAGCACGATACATCTCGTTGCTTGTACCGTGGTCAAAGGAAGCTGCCTTTAGGGAGATTCGGCGCTGTCGGATTGACCTTTTTTTTACGATGATCGACATCGGCGAGATTCAATTGAAAATTGAAATTCGCCGGGCTGACAATATCGATTTGAATTTGTCTTTGACGAGCAACGAAATTATATAATTCAGATATGAGAGTATTCCTTTATCGATATCATCGGTTTGAAATGCAAAATTATGCCCACTTAGAAACCGATATTGTTCGTCTGTCATCCGTCGAGACGGAAAGGGTACACAATGGTGCCCACTTGATCGCGATAAATCGAATCGCGTGCAGGTTAACAACCAAAGCATCCACGTACTCGCGACGAGTGATTCGGGGAGATTTTTGAGGAAGATTCTTTTATCGGAAGTATCAACGTACACACGCTGAAATGACGGCGTCGCCAGGTTGCATGCAAGAGCGTACGACGACGAGCGGTTGAGAAATTGTTGAACGTGGACGGCGGGCGACGGTACACGCGTAGGAAAGAGGAACAAAGTGAAACAGAGCAAGGAAGAAAGTAAGTCGGCAGGTGAACAGAGCACGGTAAAACTAACGTAGCCGGAAGAAAAGCAGCTTTTTGTTCCGAAAAACTCTGTACGTGCTTTCAGAGCGTTTTAAAATGACGAAAAGGTTACGCTACGGAGCACTCGTGGTACACTGCGAAATCTGCGCGTACCAGGAGACAGGAAGGAACGCTGAAAGGTAGGGTAAAAAGTAACTGAAAGGGTGTGTGTATACTCTGGGCTAGAACGAAGGAAGGAAACGGGTGAAAGTGGTGTAGAGGGAAGATAGAGATGGATAGTTTCGTCTTAACTGTAACGGCAGGGGTGATACCACCGGAGAGGGAACTAAGGTTGAAAGTTTTTCTCATATTTCTAACAATCATTCTCCATCCGTCTTTCTCTTACCACGCTCTTCTTATCCTATTCTTCTTCTCCGTTTGGGAAATTGAAACGGCTAACGCCTCCGAGTAGCGCGGCGACACCTAACACCATCCAAAGTACGTTCACCCCCGCGATACGAGGAAAAACTGTGCGACCTTCCACGTTCCGTAATTCATATTTTCGTGGGGAAAAATATAAACGTGGCCATGAGTAACTCGTGAAATATTCGTGATACCAATAAACTCGCCTTGTATTTTCCTCTTATTAATTACAGTTCGCAGAACAAAAGGTACTCGCGCTAATTGTACATTTTAACATTGAGCATTTTAAGGTGATGTCAAAGGATAGTATATTGAAACAAGAATTGTCTGGAATTTCATATTTCGTATTTCGTATGGAGATATTAAACTAGAATTAAATGAACCTTCATTTCATTTTTATGCAATATTCAAGGTATCTTCAGGTCCGCGTTTTATATAATATTAAACAAGAGCCTGGAGGAAGTTAATAATTCTAGAATGAATGTCGGGTACAAATTATTTTGTGCAATGTGACATTTTCATACGTACCCAAAGGGTTAAAAACAAATACAGTGTATACATTATATCATTTTTATCACTGGTAGATTTCCTTTTAGAAAAATGTAGAAACTTTTAATGTTTAATTAGGCCGTGAGTGTTATCTCAAGTATTAAAATTTCGCCTTCGCGAAAGATCATAGCTCGAAGAATCAGGGCGATTTACCTTGCCTTATCAGATGAACCCGGAGATGTTCTCCTGGGTTTGAATCTTGCGAAAACGCTTAGTTCTACACGGAGTACTTTCATATCTGAGTTTCCGGAAGCCGTAAGATTAGTCGTTCGGCACTCTTCGAAGCGCCTCGCGTTTCACGAACTAGTGGCAGCTACAGTCATAACGGAACTTCTCCAACTTGTTGCCCGCCGCGAAAACTTTTCTCAATGCGTCGGTATACACTGTAAAATTGCTTCGTGTCCTTACTTACACGGTCATAGTTTTTTCCGAAGCGTTCGCCAACAAGGCGCCTAAACAACTTTCACCAACTTGTTGCCTCTGGATCTCGAGGTGGCATTGCCTACGAAAATCTCTCTTCGTTTCGCTCCATTCGGATCACGAACGGTCGAAAACAATTCCTCGAGACAATCAAAGTGATCAAAATATTCTGGAAGCTCGGCTACTGAGAAGAGAAATTCCGAAAGTTTGCCTGACTATATTTCCATCGATCTCTCGCGAATCGGAAATGTGCAAACACTCTGGTATACATTGTGATCAAAGAGTTGGTGTCGACGAATGACGATGGTGGATTGAATTCGATGATCATTGGTTAAAAGTTACAGCCGAATTATGTGGCTGCACAGCGACCGAGAAATTCAGAAGACGAAGAAGCTGCATCGACCTCGAACAAGCTCGTTGCTCAAGACCCTATTCCGGGCAGCAACACAACGACGTCGCGCGACGCTGTGCAGAGGTCTCCTTAAAGTTTAAATCCAGAGGCCTCGAGAGGCCACTGATGCAACGGAGAAAGATAGACAGAGAGAGGGAACGAAGGCTGCCTTCCCAGAATCTTACCCAGCGACTTTAGCTGAATATTTCAGGTGACTCAAGTATCCTCTAAAATACGCCGATGAATCCGTCGGTGGCTGCGCGCGACAAGATACCCGGTATTTATCGCGCAGCTTGCACCAGAACAGCCAGAAGCTGGCACGTACACGGACGATGCTCATCTTTGCGTTCCATTTATTTTTCAGTTGGAAAATAATATGTAAAATACGAAGGTCGGAAATACGATCGAGAAATGAATTTACAAATCAACGGTGACCGCTCAATACGGTAAACGCTCGTCAGAGATGTTTGAGACGAAGAATTACATTCATGCGACTTGATATTTAAAATTCACTTCAGCGAGTATTAAATTATTCCAAGATATCCGATGGAAAAACGAAAAACCAATCTCGGAGCGAAGAGGGTGGGAATGGGAAAAGGGCGAAGAGTCTTTACCCCGAAAGGGTGGTACTCGCGGTGGGGTACATCTCAGCGGCCGGATCAAATAATTGCTGTCTTGATCGGTACTGCAAACACGAGAACCCTCACAGAGAAGAAGGAAAAAGAGGGGAACCAGGTTGGTGAGAAACCACCTTCGTGAGACTGTGATCTCTTATCCGTTTTAAATTTACTCTCCTCTCTTTTTTTTCTTCTTCTCACATCCTTTTTTTCTCCCTCGTCCCACTCGTTCCTTTCTCGCCGACAAGGGCGGCAGAGTCTGCAAATTCAATCTTATCAGCGACCTCTACCCACCTACACAGTTTGTTCCGCTTATTGATTCCGAGTTCGTAGCCAGGCTTACCTTGGACCGGACATGAACCCCGAGCCCTCGTGGAAGCTCACCCCGCCGACGCGACGTACCAAAATCTGCCACAAAAGCCCTGATTCTGGAAGCAACCCAATTTTTCAGAAAAGGGAACTTGTTCCGAATATAATCCTCTCTTTTTATCAATTTTTCCCGGGCTGCCCGGACTCCAACGACCCGTCGCTCCCAATGGAATTCCCGTTGTGATTTATGGCGAACAATTAATCTCCTTGCCAGCGGCAATGATGCGAGACCACCAGTAAGGTTTTAATCGCTCGACTTTGATCCTCGCTATAAACGTATTCTTTCGATTGTCACAATAACAATTCAATATGTTTTATTTCTACGAACATGGCAAGCATTCTTTATATTCATTCTTTTTCATAGTATACTTTTCTAAAACAAAATTCTACGTCTATATTTTTATCTGTTTTCATCTTCGATTTTGAGACGACCGAATTTCTTAGGATATGCTTCGGGAAATAAGTTTTAGCATTTCGCCGAGAACACAGCAACCGTAAGATCAGAAATCGGTTAGGAAATTCATGTTGCCTAGCCGACGTGAGCTGGTCAGGCGAACGCGTCGCGACGTGGTCCAAAGTGCAAATGCCATCGCTATGGATGCGCATAAACGGTAATCCACGTGCAATGTGATTAATAATAATTTGCCGGTCGGCATAAGCGGAACCGATTAGTCGGCTTAGCCAAGCGTTATGGTAATTGGGAGCTATTACTCGCTGAGTGTCGCCTCCCTCTTCACCCCTTTCTCTCCATTACATATGTATATCCCGCCACCTTTCCTACATGTAACCCAACAATTTTCCATTAACTTTTAGGAATTATTTACGAAATATATCGATAGCAACAATTTCTTTAAAATAATAACTTTTACTTTTTATACATATTTCAACATTTATCCACCCATTTTTATTTTTTTCTACCTTATTCTCTTTCTTCCTTTTGTATAAATTGCCTGTCACTATTTTCTACATCATTGTCTCCGGTTATGTCTCTATTTTGTACTCAAAAATAAGAACACCGCGTTTCTTCCTTCCTATTCACCCTCTAATTGTTTCGTACAGTGTTTAGCTCGCCGTTTCTTCATGAAGTTCGCTTGCTGGCAGCGATCGTCGTAGTCGTCGTCTGCCGTTCCATGCAATCCGCGCGATTCCCAACGTTGTCGGGAATTCCTGTCATCCATCCAACTCTCGTTCGATTTTCCGCATCGCCTAACAAATGCTTGGGACGACGCTCCGCGAAGACGGATCATCTGGCTGGATCCGATCCCTGGGGCCCGGCGACGTTTTTAGATTTCCTCGAGAGGAATCTAACGAACGCGAACCCCGGAACAGCTCCGATACGGATCGACAGGAATAATAGGAGTGGAAATAAAAATTAGAATTACCCTGTTGAATCTAGATAAAAATGTTGGTCGGTCACTAATTTTAATATAATAATTTTTACTTCACTGAAAATTTCCAACAGAAAAATTTGAAGTAATAAATAATTACGAACTTGTTAATATCGCAAAACAGCTCGTAAGCGTTAGTAAATAAGTATGTAGCTTTTAGTTCGTTCGATCATTTTCTTCGCTCCCCATAAAACCAGACGGCAAAAAATGGTCGCGGCCTTTGCAGCCAATTTACTAACTGCTCGTAGTTCATTCACAGCTCCTTGCAACTACTTACCCTGATACAGAAAAAAAAAAAAAAGAAAAACCATCGCGTTCCGCTCGATTTAAAACAACTTCCAGCAGGCGACGCGTGTATTTCATGACTATTTCTCTCTAATTAAGCGCGAACAGTCCTGTAATTCGAGAAAATTAATCTCCAGTTTAATTCCGTCTGACAATGATTTTAGTACGTTGAATTAACAAATAAATCTTTAATTGCGGGGCTGCAGACGAAAAGTGATCGATCACGCTGAATACCCATTTAGACCCGATATTGAACGTTAAATCTAATTGAATAAAGAGGACGGTTATAGAAGAAATTAATTAAAGATATAAATTAAAATAAACTAGTCAGCGGAAAAATATTCTTTTTTTAATAGATACATCTAGAAATTAATCGGCACGAGCCTCTGAATTATTTATGATAATTAATTAAAGAAAACGATTTCGCGGGGACGTTTATTTCAACTGGCGTAGCATAGATGCGCGAATTAATCGCGACACTCGTGTGCTTGCGGAAAATGAACACAGCGACGCGGGAGTGGGTGTAAGGTGCCATGCGTGTAATTTAAGCCCCCGGCCAACGAAATACTTGGCTGGAATTAGTAATTAAGTGCTCGAGACAATTCCGGAAGCGAGTCACCGTGACGGTCTGTAATTGCCGGACACTACGGGGATTTCAATTCGGCCGCGCGCTGCGCCGAGGATTTGCATACTTTGTGTTTTGTATGCGACGTGCATACTATCCTGCAACGGGTATTACGAAATTCGGTCGCGGACCTCTTCCTTTCTCATTCCTCCGCTACGTCCGTCCTCCGCTGTCTCCCGGCCTTCGTTCCTCGAATATCGTTATAAACGAGTTACGTCCGTCCTCTTGGACGTCGTTATGAGTCCCACATTTCACCGAACCGTTCTTCACTTGCGGACGATGCCAAAGAGATGTGCAATATCGTCGCCCTACCCCCGGCACCGGTTCGACCGTGAGAAACCGGCCAGGATGCTCCTTTTTAATGCCCGCGTCTCTTTCGCTTCGAAAATTACATATCAGAATTAATTTCGCATTATCGATTTTCTTTAGACCCTCTGTCCCGTTTTTTGTCGCTTTTCTTATTATCTTCTGGATATGACCGAACATGTTTTTCCGTTTCACAAATTACGTAGCTTTTTACGCGCCAGCCTGAATTAATTTCGCATTATTCTTTAGCTTCAATTATTTCTATTTACCTCTTTTTTTATACGTCGCAACGGTACATGGTTTTTCACTTAACAAATTTCAGCTGACTTTGAAGTATTGAATTTGAATTAATTACGCTCCTCTTTTTCATCAATCTTTTGTTACTCTTCCTGGCTTTTTGTCTCTCGCGCAGCGTAGAGGAAATTTTTTAAAATTTACTAGTTTTTTTTATACGGGATTCGAATGCCCGTGTATGCGCGAGAGTGCATGTGCCTCGCAGTTTGAAGGAAATTGAATTTAAGATAAATGAATTTTTAATTAACACACAACTACGTGCTACGTCGATCGATACGAATATTTTAGAACTACCTACGCTTCGCATGGTAAATCGCGATCTTCGTAAAATTCAAACGAAAGAAATTCTTCACAAGATTCACCTTAAAAAGTATTAAATAATTTCTCCGTGTAAATTGGAGCCATAATACAAATGTTGGGGGAAATGTTAGCTGATATTTATTTAAAAGAGAACAAAACGAATTTTGGCTATAACGTAGCATTGGAGCTCTCTTAAAGGGGATAGAACTTTTAGTGATAGTACAGCTTCGTGATAGTACAATTATTCCAGACCTACTACTGCTTATGTATGAGTCCCCTATTGGAACAATATTCAAAAGCAGTAATAGGTCTGTGCCTTATTTTTTCAGTGCTCGATCTGGCATTAATACTGCTAGCTTCTGACAGAATTTTGACGATTTACATATTAACTTAATTAACATTTTAAGACGTAAGAGTGTATTATTAATATATTTCTTAGCTTAATTAAGATTTTACGTTGTAAGTGCTTACTGTTTATACATTTATTAGCTCAATTCATATTTATAGTAACATTCATTAATGTTACATTAGTAATTGTGTGTCAAGGTGCAGGTTAACACTGTTTTTATTACGAAATGTCAAAATTATGCCACGAGATAACAGCATTAATGCCAGATCGAGCACTGAAAAAATGAAGCATAGACCTATTACTACTTTTGAATGTTATCCCAATAGGCGACTCACACATAAGCAGCAGTGGGTCCAGTATAATTGTCCGAAGCTGTACATACATTTCCAACTTATATGTACATATATATATGATATATATTAAACAATAATTCTGTTTCTCTTAATGTAATACCTAACGATGCAAGGATATCGAGTACTCGCTGCGCAGTGTTTTCACACCTCGAATGGAAGGCATTATTATGTCGAAACGCGACTGATATGCTTCGCGTAGAATAACATGCCAGTTACACGGTGTCCGTGGTGCGTCGGGCAATCGCGATAATTGAATCCATTTAATCAATTCCCTGAATCGATCGACTGCTCTCCTATGCAATCTACGATTAGACCGATAAAACGAGGTATCGAAATGAAATTTCTAACTCGCTTCGAGATCAACGTAGAAACCTATAATAATAAATCGCACGATCGAGCTCGAACCGTTTTATTACCGACGACCGCGGGGCCCAGGTAGAAATATGCAAAAATCGAGGAAGGACAGGATTTACGTCGCAATTAAACTGTCGCATGCGAAACGGGGCTACGATTCCGGGTGGGTAAACGACACGGGGTGGCGCGGCTCGGTGTTTTTCCGCAATCGGCCGACAGATTTATGCGAATTCTCCGGACGGCAGTGAATGAACGTTCCCCATCTCGTTTTTTTGTTCGCAGGTGCGGCGGCGGTAGTGACGTCGGCGGGCGGTCATGGGTTTGACGCGCACCTACGCGGGCCAAGCTTCGTGTTGGAGCCGCCGTCGAGGGTGGAATTTTCGAATTCGAGCGGCGCCTGGCTGGACTGTACCGCGACCGGAAGCCCGCCGCCGAACATCGATTGGTCGACCGCGGACGGACATCCGGTTAACGACGTACCGGGCGTGCGGAGGGTGCTCAGGAACGGCACGTTAGTCCTTTTACCGTTTCCGGCAGCCGCGTTCCGGCAGGACGTGCACAGCGCGGCCTACAGATGCGTCGCGAGCAATTCCGTGGGCAGGGTGCTCAGTCGTGACGTGCAGGTCAGGGCAGGTAAGACGATTTTCAATTATTTACGTACAGGCTGGTCAACGCAACTTGCACACCTATAATAATTTACAAATTATGGGTTGCACAGAAAAGTTTTTTATACAGAAGTGGCATGGTTTGAAGGGGTGCATTATGTAGTATACGTAGCTTTTTTACGGGTGGAGGATGGAAAGTTTTTTGGACCAAAGGATGGAAGAATGTCAAATTCTAAGTAAAAAAGTATGGACTTTCAGTAGTTCTAAACTTAATGATTAACGAGTTATTGCACTTTATTTCCGGAAAATTTTCTTCGCGTAATTTCAAGTTACAAATTCAACCTTATCATAGATTTCCGCAGGATAGCTGGATGTTTACATGACAAGTGCAATAAATCGTTAATTATTAGGTTTAGGACTACTGAAGGTTAATACTTTTTTACTCAGAATTTGACATTCTTCTATCCTTTGGTCCGAAAAACATTGCATTCCATTTAAAAAAAAGAAGTCGATCTTCAAATCTCCGAGACACGCCTCTACCCGTAAAAAAACTACATGTACTACACATAATGCACCCCTTCAAACCATGCAACTTCTGTACACAAAACTTTTCTGTGCAACCCATAATTTGGAAGTTATTATAGGTGTGCAAATTGCGTAGACCACCCTGTATCTCTTTGTACGAGCGAAGCAGACATTTAATTTGGAAATGGTGTGGAAAAGAAAATCTTGAAACTCTGTAAAATTATTCCCTTCTTTTATTATATAATTGAATCGTGATGTTATATTCTGTAACGATAAAAAATGATTGATACTGGACGGAATCAAAACAAACGACACGATTTACGGTGGGTAAAGAACACGAGGCAGACGAGCGTTGATTGTGCGAGGCGCGTACCGAATAATAGCAGAAGCAATTAAAAAATCATTAAGGGATGCGTCGGTCGTGCCGGTGGAAGGAAGAAGCGAAAAAATTCAGCGAGTCCTGACGGAGGATGTTTTAAACCCAGCAGCGCAGGGGCAGGATGCAGATGAGACGCAGGCTAGGCTTTCCCTGTCTAGAGCTCGGTGTAATTACCTCTTTAAAAAAAAAGAATGGGGGAAGAAAAAACGCAAAAGAGAAAAAAAATGCAATCTGAATGCAAATCCGTGGCAGCTGCGAGGTCGACCCGACGCTTTCAGGATTGCCAACTACTCCCTCGCGGCTATAAAGTTCTGGCCCGGACGTGTGGCCGTTAATTAAAACTTTACTTCCTGCTTTCGGTTTAACGAAAGAAATTTCTATCCGTTGGTCCGAACCGGAATTTTTCGCGGACTGATACGTCACGGTCACCGGGCGAGCGACAGCACAGAAAAGACGAGGGTAACCTCAAATCTGATTCTGTTTCGCCCTCATCTATCTAGGTCTCATTCATGGTGATCTGACTTCGCACGTTTCTACCCATACGCAAACGCAGTGGCCTTCATTGATATTGTACTTTCAAGTCGAATAACTTTTTCAAGCTGAACTTTAGCTGAATTCAATTTTTATTTGGACTTTTGAAATCTTAGTTTCTTAAGTAACGCGTGGAATGATTATTAACCCTCCGGGTACATTTGACGACTGGTTACATCTATTTTATTTTTCTCTTTATGATCTTGGCTATATCAATGACAATAGCAATCATTTTTCGTTGACAAGAATTAAGTTGACAATCCAGTATTAAAAAAGTCATTCTGGTTCAGTGAGAAACGTTGTGCAAATTTTAGTTCAGTTGTAATTTATCTGCCGCCAGACTTGCAATTTAATGCTGAATGGAAAAGAGGAATAGGTATTACGCTTTAAGCAAACTACATCTTATTCTTAGTCAAATGAACGTGGCACAAAGACTATTTGCCTAATTTGAATATGCAAATACCTACTTGTCAGAAAGATCCGCATAAACAACCGGAGGTTTGTTTGACTACGGAATGTCTTAACCATTGAGCCCCCTTTATTTGACATCAAATACTCTACAAGACTACTGTGCTTTTTATTAAATAGGCAATTTCTTTTCAAAGAATATTCTTGGTATTAAAAATACAAAATTAAAAACAAACAATTGTAATTAAATACATCTTTTTTATTTCGTTGGTTAAAATTATTCTTGAGTCTAAACGTGGAAGTACATGACAATAAGCGCAGGGCAAATGCGACAGTACCAAGAGCTATTACTGAACGAAAAAGAATGAAAAAGAGCGGAAAATTTCGCTCTTGAAACATTTAATCTCGATCCTATAACAATCGCGTCGGTCAGATTTCCTCGTAAAACCCAGATCCTTCGAATGCGCGGCGAGATTCCAATTTCGAATCGCTTTCGACGGCCGCCGCATTTAAGTGTTTTCATTTCAAGAAGAATTTCCATCGGTGTCAGGCTCGCGCGATTCGATCAATGCGTTATTAGTTTCCCCGAGATAGCTACCGGGAAACATTCAACGCCGCGGTGAGCTCGGGAATTCGAGTTCCCAGAAAAATTGACCAAATATCGTTACCGGGTAACGCGACAGGCTGAGAATGAACGGAATGCAACGGAATACCGAGAGGACGGTTACAGAGCGATCGGGGCAGGGGTAGTAAAATGGGAAGGAGTTGTCGCTAGTTTCGGGTGAACGGTTCCCGGCGCTGCACGCGAATGACAGTGGAAGAAATTCAACGTTTTATAAGGCGGGAACGTAACGGCGGTGAGTGTCTTCGTCGGCGTCGCGTCGTCGCACATCAGGGCGGGCGCAGGCAGCAGTGTCGCTAGCAGCTGGCCGTCGCCCTTGGAATTTCCACGTAAATAAAATCTCCGGAGGAGTATAGTACCTCTCGAGGGGCTGGGTGACGGTAGAAACAAAAAAGGAGAGGAGAAAAACGACCGGCAGACGTCGAGGACGAGGCAGGCGTTCGTTACGCTCGCATCGCCTCACGCCTCGCCGAGTCGCTTCCCCGGTTACCCTCCCTCGCCGCCGCGGCGTCGAGATTCACCCTGTTGTCGACGACGAATAACGACCTGACACGCTGTACCTAAGTTCACGTACGCATAAACGTGTACATACAGCGAGTATCAAAAGTAAGAATCGAAACGCAAAATTTATTCGATTAATCTACACCTGCGAAAATCAAACGACGTTTACATCATCAGACGCCAAAATACGAAAGAAACAATTGATACTTTAGAGATATAATACAAATTTTTTAAAGATGGAATTTATTAAAATTTGAAATTCAAAGGCTGATATTTATTTTCTGAAATTGCAAAATATATGCAATAAAATATTTATTATATAGGTTTACATTTATATTTTGAAATTAATATGTAATAAGGTCACGATGAAGGATAAAAAAAATGGAAATTCATTTGTTTACAGTGGTAGCCCAAGCATACAAAGTCGAGGTTGAAGTGATCGGGGGTGCGTCGAGGGGTTGCACCGCAGTGTTACGATGCGTCGTTCCTAGCTTCGTGAAGGATTTGGTGAGGGTGGTATCCTGGCTGCAAGAACCCTCCTTTTACATTTATCCGTCTCTACAAGGAGGTAAGATATTTTTTTATTCTCTTGAATAAATAATAATAAGTAGTAATGCGTGCCGTAGATATAAAGTTACTAAAGGATGTTATTTATGGTAGGACAAAGTGGAACTTGTAATAACGGAAAGAAATATACATATTATCAACTATTAAAAAACCAAAAATAGAAAAGGACTTTAATCAAGACTTTGAACAGATGGAAACAAGAGAACTTTTTACCATTCCCCTGAAACTCGGGTAAAAACGCGGTATATCCGAAAGAATATACCAGGCTAATAGCCCCTCAGTGAGCTCGGTCCATGGCCGCCTGTACGCTACTATTCTACACGCGAAAAGCTTGCGCGCTATCGTACAATCAATAATTTCGGTCATCCACCAAAATATAATATTCTAGCCAGTTACGTGGTACGAGATAGGAATAGAAATTCAATGGAGGTTCCAGGGCCGCAGGTGCTGTAACATGGCCACGGTAGATATACGAATGAGAAAGAATTATAATTATAAAATAACATTGCGAAAAATCATTGATAAAAAAGGTAAACGTAATGCTTCAGAAGATTCAAAATAACACACGGTAGTATTCGCGTATTTTTCACTAGCTATTAGGAAACTAGTAACACTGACTTAAAGACTTTTGCGCGCTACTGTAGGTGGGAAGATAGCACGAAGTATTACGCCCGAGCGGTGGCATTGCTTACTGAGACTAAAATTTAATATCCGGCGACGGGCGTACAGAGAGCTCGGTCCTGTACAGTGAAATTTAATACCCAACAATAATCTTGCATCACCCTTTCCAAGCGCAGGTTAGCGTAGGTCGGTCGGGAAGGGAGAATCGTCGGGGACATCGACCTCGGTAACGGTCGAGCGGCTCGCTCATTAATAGTCGTAGAAATTAATTGGATTTAAGAACGTCGGACGGTTCTTGCCGTTCCGAAGCGCTCCTCGCCCGGAATACGACACGGATTGAAAAAGATGATACTCGGTAATTAAAACGTAATATCACACCGGTCCTACGCTATTAATTAGTAAGCTTAATTAGTAATCCTTTTAATTGGACGCAACGCTGCCGCGTCGTCGCAATGTTAATACCGTTCGAGGATGATCTTACGATCTTTTCGCCATCCACGCTTATCTATTCACCGGTAATTATTTTCCTTCTCGTCTGACCAATATTTCCTTCCATCCTCGTGTCCCCCATACCGTCCGTCTCTGTGTTCCTGTCGCGACGCATCGACAAATTTTATAATTGTATACCAGTCTTGTTGACTACTGACGTGCATATTCAATGTCGATAGCGGGGGAGAAAGAAAAAATACAGAGCTGGCTCGTATCCAAGGAGCCATTACCGTTCGGTTTTCGAGTGGGGAGCGGCGGCGTAACTTTTATACACGGTCGTGTAAAAATGACACACAGGAAAAAGCGCAGCGACACGAAGATATTGGCGCGCCGTGAACCCGTCACTGTTATCGCGCGATACATAAAATTCGTCGCGTCCCGTTTTGTTTTTTAACGTAACCCCCTTTCCTCTTCTTCCGCTCCCTTGTCCTTGCCATGTTTTTCCAATGCAATCTTCCGCATTTCCACTATCCGTTCATCCTCCTGGTTAAAATTTTCCACAATCCATATTGCAACATTTTACGTGTTACCTAACACAAATATTAAAAAAGTCTTTCGCATGCAAACCGACGCGAGAGGAAGTTGGGAATAATAATAGGATCTTGATAATTAATTCGATATGAGATTAGAGGGTGGAACCGGGAAGCATAAACTTATGCAACCATTAGTTACATAAGCAAATTTAAAACAAGAGGGTGATCAGCTCCTCCCAAGAGTCTCTAGTTATCAAACTTCGTGACAATCTCTTTAGTATTCACGATCCGTGGGTTTGAGCATCCTAATCTGGCAAATCTCTCGTGATCCTTGGCACGTTTCGTCTATTATCTGTTAGTGAACTTGTCAACGTAGCTATTTAGCAAACTCATATCCTAGGGCGTGCAAGGCGTTACGTGTTAGAAGCGAGCGTCTATTTCAACGAATCGAGCTACGTGTACTCGAAGATCTTATGGAAATTGAGTCTGATGAAAAGTACTCCGATGGCAATTGCGGCATTTGTCGGTACCAGCGCAGATCAACCTGCTGTCAAATATACCATCATCGTTTCCTCTGATTTATCACTGTGTATGGCTGTTAGACTCAAGAAAGCCTTAAGAAACGACGATCATTGATAGGTTTGCTTGCTTCAACAAGGAGCATACACGTGTAGGAATATTTGAACAAGAATAGAAAATAAATAATCATTTCGTTCCGCTATTATTTCCTGCCTTCAGTACGATTCATATTTGCTCCTAAGAAACTGTAAACAACGGGAACGTAGCAAATCTAGAACATAGGTACACAATCCACAATATCATCCGGATCAAGACTGAGACGTGTACAGCGTACCGGATGGCCGTAAGAAATTTAATTTCTCCATTCCTTCCTCTTATGCCTGCTCAGTTTTCATCGATCGCCCTCGTAAGTTCACTAGACGGAAATCCCATTTTCTGTCTGAAGTCATAATACTCTTGACATAAATCAATATACTTGTTGTCGGAGATGATACTCATAAAACTCAAGATGCAGCAAACTGTACAAAATACAATATATTTCCCGAAACATGTTCGTGTGCGTATGTACAATAAACGTGTCATAACTACTATCTGGATCAGTCTATTCCAAAGTGTGGCACGCACAACCCCTGGGGATGGAAACAGTTTAGTAGGAGTGTATGATCTATGACATAAAAAGGGAGAAATAAAAAATATAGTCTTGATATTTCTTCCTTATTATAAGAGTTGAATTGTTTTAAATACACATCTTTAAAGGATGACAATCTCTAAACAACCTTTCTATTTTCTAAAGAGAATCGCGAATATATAATTCGAAATTGTCACGAAGAGCCAGCGAGAAATTTTAATTGCTTCCCGTAAGAGTGCACCAATTGAATCGTCTTTTGTGCGACGACATTGTTCAACCACACGCTCTCTCGAAAGTGCAAACTTCTGTTACGTACGCACTTCGTGTTTACGACTCGTTAAAGGTAAAATACCTCGCACGCTGTCGCAGATAAAACGGTATTGGTACAATGCACCATTTTTGTTCTCATTGTTTCGGAGCGCGCAAACGTGTCGTTACTCTCTTTCCTTTTTTTATCGTTTATATCTGATACGGTTCTAAGTCTTCGTACTTAATACAATTCGACAAATTAACAATTCACTAGTTGCATGGATGCTGCTTGCGAGCGAGTCGTAAACATTTTTAATCCTATCGATGAAATGAAGATCTTTTAAGTTTTTCACATATTTTTTCAAATGCACCAAACAATAAATGTAATTCTGCTGCGATGTATTCGTACATCGTACATCGACGATATCATTTGTTACTGATCATTTTCCTTCGTACGAATTAATTTCATAAACAATTCTTCGCTCGTCTCCAAATCAAAGATTCGTGCCGGGTGTACACCCCGTATTTCTTGCGGTCAACATATAATATCAGGACGCGATGCCTTTGTTCCCTTTCTATTGTACGGCGCTATATTTCTGTAAGCGTAACATATCCATCTTACTAATAGCGCCATAGTCAGACTGCACGTAATTCGAGGTAGTCACCGGCGGTTCCTCCTCTAACTCCAGCACAATACATACGCGCGTGTATGTACCGGCTGTATATGACCGGGATACATACGTGGCCTATCTACTTCGGATAGATCCTAACGGGCGAACCGGCCGTGTAGTATTCAAGCTGGCTGACTTGGCCGACAATCGCTATTTAGGAGGACCGCTTATCTCAGCCGGTCTTAGCTCTGCTAATGTCTTGTGGCCGATGGTTCTGTACGCGTGGGTGCAATAACGTGTGTCAGGGACGTTTATTAACGAAGAACGTTTATTAAAGAATAAGGAAGAATAATGGATGAAAAAAAAGTTGAAGATGTTATCGCATACAGAGATAATAATAGAGCAAGTTCTTGCCAACAGAAAAATTCATATGTAACCTGGGAATTAAAAAAGAGTTAGAGAGAAGGGAAACAGGAAGGAAAATAGAAAAAGTTGTACGGTGATCCTTCAACCCTCGCCACCAGAAGAATTCGAGATATAAGTAACGATCTTCTAAGAAGGATGGGAGAATGAGGACGAAGGAAAATGAGAAGAAGATGTGGTGAACCTTTTACTTACGTCCCACAAAGTTCTACGTTCCTTTAATACCCCTTCTCTATAACTAATAGCTTTTGAAGAAGTTATGTGTCTGAGATTTATTAGTTCTTTTACGTTCATCATGAAAAGATTTCCAGATGAAATAATTGTTGGAGAAAAAAGTAAAAAATAACGAAGTTACAGACGAGATGTATGAGATATACTTTTACCTTATTAACTTTGGTATCTCACGTGCGATTGCTATAGCGATACGAAAAATTGATACTGATTGCCGTGAATGGTGTTAGATTAAACTGAAACTTTATTGAAGTAATATTAGCACAAGCGATATTCTTATATTTTAAGTCGAGTAATACGAGATACAACAGAGAAAAAAAAGATACGGTAGAAGTAGAATGAAATCTTTTCAGCGTGAGATAATCACGTATTCATGAACTTCGTTAAAGATTTTAGAAGATGAGGCCTCGGGTATTCGCGAAACGACTGCGAATATTTAGGATAATTACCGTCATTAACGTTGCTCAGGCTTATCTAAGGAACGAGCATGGGCTTAAGCCCCGGCAAGAACGGAGAGATTGTATCTGCGCTAGTCATTCAGAACAGGCCGCTGTAAATCCCGGAATTAGCATAATTATCGTAACGGCAAAACCCTGTACGCCGCGCCCCGCGCTGCGTCAGATGAAAATATTCCGGGTAACAGGCGATAGCTTGTACATCGATGCACGTAGGGTTATTAAAGATAACTTTAAATCTGTGTGCCAGTTTATTGGAAGACCCCCAGGCCAATTATTGCCGGCCAGACATGAATAATATAGAGCTTAGGAAGCACTCCGTTGTACACTGTATATACATGTATTTCAGTTGCAAAGGGTGTCGCAAATACGCTTTAAATAACTCACCGGAGGTACTATCTTCTACGATGGCAAATAGTAAAAGAGTGAACGATCATTTTCGTGATTTGATAATCGATGTATTTTTCTGTTCGCAATATATGCATTTAACATTATCTTAATTCGACAATACTTTCTGGGAATCGTATTCCTGAAGGGATAATATCATTTGAAAGCCGGGTAGACAGGCCGCAAATAAATCACGTTCAATCGTTTATGTTCCAGACGGGAAGTTCCATCTGTTACCAACCGGTGAGCTTCTAGTTCACAGTTTAGACTTTAGCGATCAAATACACGGTTATAGATGTCGAACGATGCATCGTCTCACGAGGCAAGTGGTCGTCAGTACCGTGGCCAACGTCAGGATAGCAGGTAATGACACTTGACTCGTTGGCAAAAACTGATTTTCAAGCTCGCGGTAAGATCGCCGAAGTTTTTTTCAAATTACCCGTCGCATTAATCGATTTGCGGATCATTTTTTTTCTTCCCCTTCCAGATCACAGAGGGGTGATGCCCCCGGTGATTCTTGAAAACTCCGGCGTGGTTCACGTCGGGCAAGATGAATCAACGTCATTAGTCTGCGTGGCGCAAGCCTGTCCTACTCCGGAATATCGGTGAGTCTTCATTCGGGAAGATTAATTATAGCAATCTGCTCGAATCGACCAAGATACCCCTCACGCTCTTGCTCGCGACTGATTAAGTGACTGTCAAATATAAACTACGGTGTTACGCCAATAATCGTAATAAGCGTTAATTGTAATTGCAAATAATCCGCAACCGATAACGTGTTTATTGATAAATGATACGTTCCAATTGTTGCGCAAACGCAGCAATTACGACCCCCGGCCGTTTGTGAGTTCACGGTAACGAAAACAAACAACGATCGAAAGGAAATTTTACGGGAAATCACAAGGAGATTCATCAAGGAGATTCCGTGCGGAAAATTATTTTCTAATTATGCAGAGTAATTGAAATACTGCTTGGGAAGAACTTCGGGCAACGATGCCTCGAGACAAGAAAATTGCATACCGTGGAAACAGGCTCTTCGCAAAACAGCTTGGCACATACCTACCGTTGGCCGCGGTGGCCGACGTTTCTTGTTTCGTGCATAGATTCAGTCCTGTGGAACTACCAAGAAAAGAGATCCGGAAATTCCGTGAGAGGGAACGGAAAAAAAGCTTGAGGAACGGAATACCCCTCAAAAATCTTGGTCTTGGTGAACGACATGGAGTGTTCCGATTGTACGCCGTTCCCAAAGCTTCACATGTTCGAGTACTTCCACTTTTCCTCAATCAAAGTCGTGCCCAGTCCTTATTCCTTTACTTACCTCCAATATTCTTGTCTACCTCTGCCTTTTCTTTTCAACATCATTCTTTCTTAAGACCGTTTTAATACATAGCTTTTTAAAAAATTAATTCCATGCATTAAAATCTTCAACCATATTCTTGTCTTGGTGTGAAAAATTATATGTGTACGATACCGAATTCTTTTTATGATATATTTTACGTTAGCTACATATAAATCGCCCCAAGTCCCATGGTGCTGTCTTAACACTCCTGACAGAATCAAAAAACTGCTCCGGCGAACAAGTTCTGGTGCTAACTTCTTGCACTCTTACCGTTGGAACTCGTCTCGAACTAAAATTCCCTCAGGAAACCGACTCTGTTACGTATCGCAGCATCCAGAAACGAGCAAAAGATGAGAAACGACGACTCGGAATGAATCGGAAGAAGAGCATCAAGCGGAGGTAAGGTACAAGGAAAAAGCGGGGAAAAAGAAGAAGAAGAAAAAAAAAGAGCAGTGAGTGTACGTTGGAGTGGTTCGAGTCGACGAATGTGCCACGATCGAAAAACTGTCAAGAAGTTGGGAAAACGAAGGGAAGCGTGGAATTTCTGGGATAAATGCTGCCGGTGGATGCGATTCGATGTCGTTTCTAAGTCGTCTTACGAACGAAAGCCGCCGAAATTGAAGCACCCCTTGCCTCGTTCCGTTGAACTTTTCCTGAAAAATTATTCCCGTTCGCCAAACAAATAAACGAACGGAATATTGTTGCCGGTACTTGACTTGCTATCATGCAAACCAAGTTACCCTCGAATGTCTCAGACGCTTAAAAATGTTTCGTCGAACCGCGGGACCGAAGTCTGAATGGAATGTTGCCAGCTTCTATTTTCATATATCATCACAAAGGACTTTCACGTCGACCGATGAAATATTTGAAAGCGAAGCTAGCGATTCATTCTCTCTGGAGATATCTTGAATCGACTGCATCTGGTTATTGCATAATGTATTGCGTTGTACATACCGATATGCAACTGTGATAATTACACACCATAGTAAATGAGAGTGAATGAAATTAATTTCAATCGATAATTTTCAGATGGTACGCACAAACTGGTTCCGAGCCGATGCTGGTACTCTCTGGTCCGAGGACCAGATTACTGGGAACCGTTCTAGCCCTGGAAGCCGTGACGCTGGAAGACAGTGGCATTTATCGTTGTACTGCATCCAACCCTGGTGGCGAAGCCAGTGCCGAAATACGGTAAAAATAAATCCATCATCATTTTATATCAATCAATGTTTCATATTAAAATTTCACTTCTGAGTTCCATTGTCAAAACTTGAAAGTTTAAAATTAATTCGAAGCAAATGATTAAAAGCATTAATATAATTTATAGTATTTTAATAAAAAAATGGCGGAAATTTGTTTAAGTACTCAATACTTAAAAGTATCTAATTGTGAGTTAAATTAAGGTGTTAAATTCAGTTTTGGCAAACGGTAAAATAGAAAGGAAATTGTTCTTCAGGCTGATCGTGACCGCCCCATTACACGTGGAAGTGACGCCACCGTTACTGAGCGTCCATTTAGGGGGTAATGCCGAATTTAGATGCGAGGTTAGCACACATCCGCAAGCTGGACCACACTTTGTTACCTGGTACAAGGATGGCCGGCAGCTGCCAGGAACCGGCAGACAATCAGAATTACTCAGGCTGAACAGCATCAATAGGGAAGATCGTGGAATGTATCAATGTATAGTCAGACGGTCGGAAGGCGATACTGCACAGGCCTCGGCGGAGTTACAATTAGGTGGTACGTAAGAAATATTTAAAACATTTAATATTTACCATATGAAAGAGATATCATTTAATATGCATGTGTAGATTGAATCAAAAAGATAAAATTATTACAGTACGATTTTTGAAAATAAGAATTAACTAAAATGAAAAGAGACATGCTTCGTGTAGAGAACTTCTGACTACAGTTGCTATGATGTTACGACGGTCTTAAACTTCTGTATATTTTTTTACTTTACTACAATATTTTATTAGTTTACTCTTCTTTTTTGAGATCGTGTTGATTAACTTCTTGCTTATGTACCTTCCGTTGGCTAAGAGAAGATCGATAACGCTGATTTAAACTATAAATTGATATAATATGGAACGTACGAGTTTCATTTAGTCAAAATTATAGATTCTGTACATTCACGTATCTTGAAAAATATTGAGGAAATGATTAATTCGCGATATAATTCCGAACGCATGAATGCGTGCATCCGAGATACGTAGCACATGCATCGGACAAGTATACAGTTCGAATTGATTCACTCGATCTCAATTACCACGTTCCGCATACTCGGCTTCATTTCGACTTGTATTGCACAAAGGAAAATTATATGGAAAATTGCAGTATCAGTACCGAATCAGAATTGCAAATGAGACCGCATTCAATAGGTCTATGTACACATATAAATTCACTTTTCGAAGAACTATTCCCGTTCTCGTCGGGCACAAAGCAAATTATTATTCCAGAAAATGTATCTCCCACCTCGAAACTTCGTTTGCGAAAATTCTGTTGATACACAATTAGCGTGTACATTTTGCCTATTTGATACACTCCACTCTCAAGAAATTATTTAATTAGGATATCTCTTCGAAACCAATTTATTTAACGAATAATAATTTCGGAGTTGAAAGTTTTAAACGAGGTTGGAAGGTTTAAACGAGGAATCAGACAGATTTCCTCTCGGAAATTTGTACCTCATCATTTTAAAGTTAGACTTTAAATTTATCTTAGGTTCTTCGTCTACAATCTACAAGATCAATTAGTACCTCGATTACTTTCAACATCAGACATACAATCATAAAATAAATTCCATTTATTATAGCGATATTATTTATAGATGATAAAACTTCGTTTCAAAAAGCAAAAATCTCCTAATTTGCGAGATAACCGTGTCGTCGAAACAGACTGCGCGAAGTTGTGAATTTTCATTCGCACAGTTAAAAATATGAAGCAGACCAGTTTGTGGACGGCGAGATTTGCTACCTACGACGCTGTAGCGTATAGGCACTGTAGCTCATCATTTCCACAGAAACATAACATTCATGTAGTTCACGGTTGTGCTTTTAATACGCGCGAGATCACTCCTCTTTTTCCCACCTTTGTATCTCATTCTATTGAAAAAGGAAATTAAAGGAGCTACGAATACATCAATCGTCGTCGCGAGAAAATTGGTTCGCAGATTAGCGACCAGCGATCGAAACGCAATTTGTTTCCTGTTAGCCTTTTACTCGTCAGTATAATAGTCTTTTCCCACTAGACCCTTGGCTTCTTGCACCAAAGGCAAGTCCCAGTTCTCCCTTTCATTTTCACCTCGTTCCTATCACGAAATTGCAACGAATCAAATATCTTTTTTTCTCCTCTACCTTTTTCTTATCTGCTACCCATCCATGCGCTCTCTCATTCTATTTTTCAGCGTATACACACGCCTGGCTCTAGTCAGATGTATTTATCCGTCTCGTTTCTCTTTTTCCGTTCTACCTTCCATGTTTCGCTACCTCCCTAACTCTGCCCGGGCCACGGTACGTCCTTACCACTGCTACCGCTTGATCGAATTCCCTTTGACGTAAATTCCGTGCATTACGGACGCTGACGAGCGCTAGACGCTAACTTCATTGTTGTTTCAAAGGCCCTCCTCTCGTTGGTTTCCTTCCGCGACCCCCTCATCCACCGAATGTTCCCCTTTCACGCTCCACTCTTCCTGTCCATAGGTGGGCGTACATAGGTCCAGATATAGGGCAAACGACCGAGAGAGATGCTTCGTGGTGGTTACCAAAGAGTAGAACGAGGGTGGGAGGGAGGGGCGATGAAACCGGGGTTGATAGCGGCGGGGGGGGGACG
>SHCU01000060.1:354665-369922 GCA_004307685.1 Ceratina australensis | reverse complement strand
TAATCGAGTTCTTGTTAATGTGATCGGCAACATTTTCTACCGATCACGTGATACTTCACGGTGAGCTGATTCGCGTCACTTTTGACACGTCCTAAATCTTCCCCGTGAAAGTGATGAGTTAGCTTCACGTAGATCCTATCGGTTAGGTAAAATTATTTGGGGGTATTCTGCATCTATTGATCCATAATGCGCGTTCTTTTTTTTTAGAAGAGATACTTAGTTGTTCCAATCTCCAAACATTAAGAGAACGTCATATTATCATTTTACAGTTTTTGAGAGTCTTGCACTCCGACATTTATGAATACTTTCCTTCACTTAGGTAGACAGGTAATACTATCTAGATATTCTGTTTTATCGAAACCAATTCGCCTTGGTTTCGCGGTCTTATGACTATCTATTGACAATTGCTCGAAGGCATCGAGACGAGATTCATCAATTTCCACACGAATTCACGGACATCGTTTCCACTCATTGCCCGTAGGCCTTAGACGAAACATTTCTAGCCAACATCTCTCCTTCTCTCGTTTTCACGTCTAGACAACAAAACTGTGCTTTGTAACGGGGCTCTCGAATATTTTTAATGACGACGAAATCGACACTTTTAATTATGAAAAAATTTTTCATCCTGCGAGTCTCTTCCCCTCGCACCGCGTCTACTTCGATCTTGGACCTTCCGCCGTTCTCCTTTTTCTATCTCTCCGCTATACTTTCGTTCCCTTTCCCAGGACCGAGGTTTCAAGCCCCTTTCCAACCCGGTCGTCATGTCGTCGAGACAGAAACATCGAGAGAGAGAAAAAAATATTCCGGGCGCTTCTGCTTCCGTCGCAGCGAGTCCATTGTCTTTCCGTTTTCTATCGCGGAGCCAGGCAGGCGTGGGTGCTTTCAGAATCAAGAATCCGTCGTGGTCTTTCACGCTTTTGCCTCTTGTTCTTTCTTCTCCCCAAGAGAAACGGGGATTTCTACTTCCCACCCCGCGCCCCGCTTTTTTTTCCCGTATCCTACCAACCGACGTATCGTTCTTAACGAGATGGATTCGATTGCGTCACAAGTCATTGTACGAGTCGAATGCTCGCGCCCGCGATTAGGTCCCGACTTCAACTTCCTTCGCGTTCCCTTTCCATACCTCTTATTGTTACAATAAACATCGAAAGATTTTTCCAACCTGAAACAAGATTGCGAGTGGCAATACGGTTAAAAAATTCGTCTCGCTGGCTGATATTTCCTTGGATATTTTCTCTAGACGTTTCATAACCATGCGCGCTTCAAATGCTTCTTTGAAGTCGTACAAGACTGCGGACACAATGTGTTGTAAGGGAAATGGGAAACGAAAAGAAAATTGAAAATATTTTTCCGTGATACTGATGACGAGAATACGTAGAAACAGTTGAAAAATGTAAATATTCATTAAAAATCATGCACACTTGTGTACAAAAAATAATAACTTTAAATTCCAATAAAAAATTCCAATTTGTTATACAGACTTTGTTAATTGAGACATTTTCTGTACGTGGTTTGTTTTCTGGTTTGCAGATGCACCACCAATGCTGCTGTACTCGTTCATCGAGCAAACGTTGCAGCCAGGTCCCGCTGTGTCCTTAAAGTGTTCTGCTGCCGGGAACCCGACACCGCAGGTCTCATGGGCGTTGGACGGTTTTCCCCTGCCGACTAACGGGAGGTAAGCTACACTAAATTGTTCGTAACCAGATACTGTCTATGTTAAAGAGAACGTGAGCTATAAATGCACGTTAATTGTCTCATCAACTGGTGTGAAGTGTAGCTATAATTAATTTAACCCAAGCGTCCATGGGCCCATACTCGCATTTACTATTAAAAATCTATCACACTGAAACAAACATATACGATACACGGTAGATATTCCCCTTTAAAATCGTATGAGAGATTAGATTAGTAGATTTTTTAATAACTTCTTACATATTAAGTTTGTAGAAAAAAATCTCAAAGATTATATTCCAGAAAAATTCATGAAAACCGTCGATATGAGACTAGAATTCAACTGGAAACAGCCTCTGTTTGCTCTAAATGCAATTGAACAGAGAATGGAATAAAATATCCCGGCCATCGTTCAATCGGCACGCAAAGAATGCGGCTGTAACTCACGAACGCTTGTTTTAACGCGTACTCGATGCCTCGTAATTAGAATGCAATTTCCCGTGGGCGGTGTCGATAGTCGAGGGGTCGCATCTGCCGCACGGCGCGGCCAATTTCAATTTCAAGTGCAATATCTCGGCAAGAATCCCGGAATATTTATCAGGATGCCATTGAACGGGAACGACTTAACGCCGAGGCCGAAGACCGGAAAAGGCAAAGGGAGATAGACCTCGAGAGGGTATGACACGAGACTCTCGTACGGTTTAACGACTGATCGACATAAAAGGAGCTCTGTGATTCTTCGCTCATACCGTTTTATATCGTCGTCCCGCTTGGTTCTCGGCCATTTCCTTCTCCCTTTCAAAGTGAAGTAGCCTCGGGCGGTGCGCACGTAATTCGTCGCGCTGCGTCGTTGCACCGTTTCGCCGGTAGAAATGTTTTTCCGTGAAACTCGTGAAATTAGCAATTTCATTGAAATCCAGGCCGGCTTTTGCTGGAAACGTGCATCGCGACGCGGTAATCAAGAAGCAGTCTCCATTGGGGATGGAAAGTTACGGTGCACCTACTGACCGAAGTTAATCGTTAATTGAAAAAAAAACTTTGTTCATTAATTTGGAGGATTTCGTTGGGATCGCGCGGAAAAATCGTCAAGTATGGTTTCAATTTGATACGCTTTCAGTAGAAATACTGACCTATTCTCCCTGTCTATTAGGTATACTAATGAGGAAAACGATTAATGGATAGTGATGACCAGACTCCGAATTTAATGCACTTATTGATATATGGATAGAAACGATAAAATGTTGATTTATTACATAAGGTCAAGCAAAATATCAAAATTCGAATATAGATTTAAAATACACTACAATATCGCGAATGGTGATAGTAGTGAAGCCACATTGTTTATTGAAAGATGATTATTATTTATTGAAAAAGAATTTCTTATTCGTATTCGAAGGTTCGTCATTGGTCAATACGTGACAGTCCACGGCGATGTCATATCCCATGTCAATATCAGCCACGTAATGGTCGAGGATGGAGGCGAATATTCTTGCACGGCCGAAAATCGAGCTGGGAAAGTTACTCACGCAGCCCGTCTCAACGTTTATGGTAAATTTCAGGTCACATTTCTCATTGTTCGCGAGTAACATTTAGCAACCGAATACTCTGTTGGAATTTACTATTACGTGCCATTTACTACAGTTACCAACTCAATAGCGCGTAAGTAGTATTAGCATACATATGGTCAGACCAAGGCGAGTCCGTATTATGATATAACTAGGGAACATTGATAAAAGTCATTTATCATTTTAATTTGAAAATCTTAACGCCTGTATGAGAGTAAGTCTGTTCTCCTTTCAGGTCTTCCATATATTCGACTGATCCCAAAGGTGACTGCCGTTGCCGGTGAAACTCTCCGTCTGAAGTGCCCTGTCGCTGGCTACCCCATCGAAGAGATCAAGTGGGAAAGAGCGAACCGTGAGCTACCCGACGACCTGCGACAGAAAGTCCTGGAAGACGGTACTCTTGTCATCTCCAGCGTGCAGAAGAAAACCGACGCCGGCGTGTACACGTGTTCAGCGAGGAATAAGCAGGGGCATAGCGCTAGAAGATCAGGAGACGTCGCAGTGATCGGTAAGGTTTCGCGTTCAATTCGCTGTTCTACGATTGTTCCAGGTGTTTCGAAGCCGATACCAGACGATACCACGGCTTAACCGTGATCTCGTGAGCAAAGACGAAGGAAAAAGCCAGTGTGGAAGAGGATGATTGCTTTAAAAAAAAAAAGAGAAACAAGAAAAGCAATGATATCCTCGATAAGAACGAAAGAAAGAGAAAAAATAGGCAATTACCTGTAGAGGTCCAACGATGAACGGATGGGTTCACAGATGCATTTATACTTCGTCTGTGCTTCGCGAGCTCATAAGTGGTCGTTATTGTTATTATTCCAGTTCCTCCCAAAATTAGCCCATTCACGGAAGATCGTGATGTAAACGTCGGCGAACGAATCACGTTGACATGCTCAGTAACAAGGGGCGATCTACCGCTCACGATTTCCTGGCTCAAGGATGGACGATCGATGGGACCGTCGGAACGTGTCACGGTCACCAATATGGACCAGTACAATAGCATACTGATGATTGAAAGTTTATCTCCAGATCACAATGGCAACTACTCGTGCGTGGCCCGTAATCTGGCCGCAGAGGTATCACGCACGCAGCGACTTGTGGTTCATGGTAATCCTCCTCTAGGCCCCCTTCACTTTTGCCTGACGACCGCCTGACCGCCCGAAAAATCCGTGAGACTGACTCGTATGAATGCGTACATACGGTTCGCCCACACCCGCGAATGAATCGCGCGAGGATCTTGAAGCGCTGTTATCAATTATCATCGCTCCTTATTAGCGATGACTCATACGTATACGAGTTAACCGAGTTACACTATTCTCGCACACATGTATCTTCGTCTTTGCTTTCTCCGGAAAGTTCTCGATGTGCTGTCTCACCGCTGTAAATAGCTTTAAACGTGAAACGATGAAGATGTGTGAACGTTCCGGCCCATTCGGTCCTTGCGCGTTCATTCGGGAAAGAGTATCTCTCTTCTGTTACCATCTACGTCAAAGCCACCGATGTCATCTAGGAACGTAGAGACCTGACGACCTGCGTACACTCGATGACGGCTCTTCTTCTCCCTGCACGAGACCTGCCACTACTTCGTATCCACGTTTCTTCCCTTCTATTCCTGTATCGGCCGTTCGAGAAAGACCATCGCAGATTTTTCAAATGTTTACTCGCAGTGAGTTCGAGTATAGTTCCTCGCGAAGCGGATTGCTTGTGAAAATCGAACGGTCGACGAATGCTGGCTCTTGCGTTGGGAGCAACCGTAAAACGTGTGAGTGTGCGATGCCAATTTAAGTGTATAAGGTGTTTTTAGGGCGGCAGGGGCAGGTCCGCGGCGGGGCCACCCTCTCTCTCCTCTACATTGCTACGTTACTATACTGCCTCTATTGTACATATTCTACGTATATATATATACATATTATATTCTATATATATATCCATACATATACATGGACGTACTACTGTCTATATATATAATATAAACATACGGCTACTTATGCAAAAGAGACCCGTATATATATATTTATACATATATACATATATATAATGAACACATGTATATCACCTGGTACAAAGAAAAATGGGTTCTTGCGTTTTTTTTGGTGCCATCTTTTTCTCGCTCTCACGTATGGTTCTCTCTTCTCTCTTGACCTTTTCCAGTACCCCCTATTATTGAGCCATTTACGTTCCAAGAGGGACTATCCGAGGGGATGCGGACGCGGACGGTGTGCGGGGTCGCGGCGGGTGATCCACCCCTAACAATATCCTGGCTGAAAGACGGCCAAAATCCTTTTCCCTTGCCGCCGAATCTCGCATCCGTCCTGAACATCTCCCAACTGGATCCCTACTCGAGTCTCCTCAGTATATCGAACCTTGCGGCCGAGCACTCCGGCGACTATACCTGCGTCGCCGCGAACCCCGCCGCCGAGGTCAGGTACACGGCCAAGCTACAGGTAAAAGGTAACTAGATGATCGGCGACCCTTTTCCATCATCATCCCGCAGTCAACTAAAACTCACCCGTGACCCATTACCTTCATCGATCTCGACGGAAACTTACTTTTATCTACACTCTCATTCGAGATTCGAGATTGACCGAGAGGAAAAATATTAACAGGCGTGTCATTATTTTATTTCTCTTCATTTTCAGATCTGTCACTAAGCTCTAATTCTGTTTTGTTTCTGGCAGATCTCAGTTTTATGCTCTTAGTATTTAGTAAACGATTAATTGAAATTTATAATCGACTAATTTTGTTATATCTTTTACTGAAACTGTTGGTAGAATTTAGTACCTGTATTAGAATGTTCTTGATACCGACATCAATTTCCTACAGATCTTTTGATAACTGTTTAAAAACTTAGAAGTTTAATAAAAAATTGTAAGAAAATATTTTGCAGTAAAAATATCGTCGAGGTCGAGATAAGCCTTGAACGTTCCGATCCGATTTGTCCCGTCGAATCTGTCATTTCCCTCCTAATCGTGATATTAAAATCCGTAACTTCACATCATAATGCTTTTATAAGTGAACTCCTGCGTAACCATCGTTAATCGTCGTAGTGTTCTCGCACGGATTGAAAACGAAAGCTGTTGAAACAAAGTTTTACTTGATTGCTACGTATAGGAACACGAAATGATTTTCTTACGCTTGTCTATTCGAGAGATCGAGTCTGTTCGTAGCGAGATCACGCACGTATCATCATCGAAACCTTCAAGATCATCGAGTCCCCTTCCCGACGTCCGAAAGAATCCCCGGTTCCTTCAGACACAGTGTGTATTACATTTACGTTGCTTTGGCTCTCTGGGAATGCGTCGGTATCTCGTGGACCCCCTGAGGTTTGCTTGACTTGACCGAATAATAAAGGTAACAGTTTGCACCTTTCCTTATTTTTACTCGTTTCTTTAAAACGGAGCAACCAACCGACCAAGCAAAACAAAAAAAAAATGATTGAACATGAAAAATGAAACTCTCTACTGGCCTGCGTGCGTTCGTGTATGTGAGCATCATACACACGACAATCTGCATGCTCTTCTTTACTACGAAGTAGTTGTGATTTTTTATGTCTGCATATAAAAACTATATATACCCTACTACGTGTCTGTGTACATATATATATTATTGTTACTTCTACATACATATATTTTAAATGTTACTTGATCACCCGAGTACGAGCACGTGCCACTCTGCTCACGAACAAAAAGGAAATGATATTCTTCACAGAAACCTATGCGCTGGCTCCTCCTTTGGGCTCGTTGGAAGGCAACCTTTTTTCATTACACTTCTGCATGCTTTTCTCACTGTCTTTTCTCTACCTTTCTCTTTCTATCTGTTACGCTCTTTTTTATCTTTCCCTCGCGATCGCGAAACGCACGGGGCACGAGTGCGATGAACCCTTTACATCCGGAAAAATCGAACCGTCGCGCGCGCGTGTGTACACGCGAAGCTCGAAATAGCCGAAGGACTCTTATACAGAGATATCTAAATGCGGGCATGTAAAAACGTAACGGGCAGGGATCCAATTTCGAAAGTGGTACACGCGCCCCGTGGTTTCCGGACGACGAGCTTTCCGGTAATGTAGGCTAGTAGTACGTATTTATGATTAATTAAACTCGTATTTATCGAACTAGTCGTTAGAAGCGGGTACTTGATATATATCTATATATACATATATATATATTATTATTCGCCTATCCATGATATTATATTATATATCTTTCGGTCTTCCGCCAAACATGCTCTCATCCAGAAATATGAAACCCTCACACATCCCGCCCAATTGCGCCTATTTCTTCTTCCGAGAGTTCTACTTGTTTCACGCCACAAGTTGAACGAGTATATCTATATATCTATATATTTGACACATGATATAATACACTCACACACACACACAATTTTTAAATACACTTGGATCTACATTCGTATATATATTTATATATATATTATATTGTCGCACGCGTTAATGCGTGGCCGGTATTTTGCCGTCTTGTAAAACGTTGGAACTTCCTACTCACAGTATCTCGCTTATGCAGCGTTTTTCCACCACCGTAAAAAGTAGAACCCGCCAAACAATATACACCACCGATAAGGCAAGAAAAACCCCCTCAAACTCTCGACGCGTCGATGCGCGGCGTCAAAGCGAACGCGACGGACCGCCCACAGCCCCGCGAGCTCTCTCGTTCACGGTGTTCGTCGCAATTTTAGACATAATGCATAACACAATTTAGTGGCGATTACGTTTTTTCCAGCCGTAGGCTAGCTAGACATTATACAGAGTCTCGATTTAGACAGCTTTGTATTGCACTGTGTACGTACCTCTTGTTCATTTGTTCTGTTCCTTCCGTAATCTTCTTTCGACTGTCTCCTTTTTGGGCTACGTGTATGTTACTTACGTTCATGATTGTATCGATCGAACCGCTTACCGTTATTGGTGATCCCGAACCTAGAAGCAGAGAACGAGTCCGTCGGTTTCTTTTTTTTTCCTTTGTTTTCCGTTTAGTCCGAAAGGTCTACAGAATTAGTCGAAACTGGCATGAACGTCACGCATCGACTAGAAATTATGAACCCCCATACTTCCATACTATACCTCGCCCACGTACCTTCATTCACTTTGTCTCAATGTCTTTGTCACTTGTTCATTACGTAAACTAAAACCATTCTCCACCATTTCTTACAGAACTTGAAACCTATCAAAATTTACCTCGCGGCTATATAACGTTTGAACGCGGAATTGAAATTAACTTGTTGGATGAACATTCGATTTCAAGTAAATGAGAAAGGAACGATTGTTACTCGTCGACGACAGACGCCGTCGTATTTTTACATATTATATATATATATATATCTTTTCTTCGTACTCTCACTATTGTACAGTGTATATCTCTTTTATCTTGTACATACATTTTGTCTGCTACTACGGAGCGTCACGACGTCGACGAGCTCGTCCTTGTTTGACCGCGCTTTTCACGACTTCTCTTATGACGTACCTGTCTCTAAATCGCTAACGACCAGTAAAAAATAACGACATGCGGAAGAAACGTGACGGATAAACCTAAAGCTGTACGCTCTGGTTTTCAGTACCTCCACGATGGATCGTGGAACCCATGGACGTCAGCGTCGAGAGAAACAAGCACGTCGCTTTGCATTGCCAAGCACAAGGTGTGCCTACCCCTGTCATCGTTTGGAAAAAGGCTACAGGTATTCATTTAACTACTTTCATTCTTGAGCCTATTTCATATCCATAGGCAATACGAGTTTACCGGTCAACGTAAAGTATTACAACGAATTGCTTTCTCCGATGACACTGAATATATTTGTCCGATTTTGGATTAAATTAATTGATGTGACACGTTATGTGCGGTTACGCAATGTGTACATAATACTTCGTTTTTTTCAAAATCAAACTCTATGGTTATTTGTATATTTGTACTTTATATCTGACGATGCATCGTTATTTCGACAAAACAGGTAGCAAATCCGGTGAATACGAGGAGTTGCGAGAGAGAGCGTACACGAAAATCCTAAGTAATGGCACGCTGTTATTGCAACACGTGAAAGAAGATAGAGAAGGATTTTATTTGTGTCAAGCAAGCAACGGTATTGGGAGCGGTATTGGCAAAGTTGTACAACTAAAAGTAAACTGTAAGTACCTCATTGAGCGGAAAGATCGAATCACTTTTTAACAGTGTCCTTATTATTTTTTCTCTCGCTTATATACGTACAATTTCTTGTTTCATTATTACTCAATAGCGTCTCCATATTTCGCGGCACCATCAAGACTTGTCACGGTAAAGAAATCAGACACAGCAACGTTGCATTGCGAGGTGCATGGCGACACACCAGTCACCGTCACTTGGCTTAAAGGAAAAATCGAGTTAAATCCCTCGACGAACTATCGGTAAAATTGAATTTAAATACTATGACCGGTACTCTAATATTAAACGAAACTCGTTTTGTTGATATCTCAAATCGAAATATGCTTCCATATCCGAAGTTTGATCAACTTTTCACTTAACAAACGAATTTTTATTGTTAACAACTTAAATATCAATTCACCATATTAAATAGCAAAATAAATTATCTCAACTCTTTCGTAAAAAAGTAGAATTTTTTTATAGCTTATTTTATCTTATGATTGAAAGAACAGTAAATTATAAAAAAAATCAGTGCATCGCATTTCCTCATCTGATTATATGTATGTGTATGTGATTATATGTACGTTTAATCTTAATTCTTCACTCTTTATAATCGTTTTGTGCGTACCAAGAGTTACAGTGAAACGTGAGGTAACACCGGACGGTGTGATAGCGCAGCTACAAATTTCTTCTGCCGAAGCATCTGATAGCGGCGCGTACTTCTGTCAAGCGAGCAATCTTTATGGTCGTGATCAACAACTAGTGCAACTCCTTGTACAAGGTACGTATCGCGTTGAGTAATCACTAGACTTCGAATGTTTGTGCAAACACATATTTCTGTAAAAAAAGCAGCTACTTACTAAAAGAAAATTTATCATCCTATTTCATTCAGAGCCACCGCAGCCGCCTAGTTCTTTGGAAACAGCCATGGTTTCAAGTCGAAGCATGAACGTAAAGTGGCAGCATAAATCGCAAGACACCAGCGAAGTGACAAAATATATCCTTCAGTATAAAGAAGGCGATGGTGAGAATATTAAAACGATAATACGATTAATTTCTTTTATTGCTACTTATTGATTTAATTGTTACTAATTAAATAGCTGGTATGTGGCAACAACAAGAATTCACCGGGCCACCGCTGCCGTATGCGGCACTGATAGATGAATTAAAGCCGGCGACTAGATACACTATACGCGTGATAGCCGAGGGACCAGCGGGTAGATCAGTGCCTTCGGCGGAATTGATTGTCAGAACTGAACCACAAAGACCAGCCGGACCTCCGATTAATCTTTCAGCCAGGGCCTTGTCTTCCTCTGAAATTTTAATTACTTGGTCGCCACCGTTGCCTGAACTTCGCCACGGCGACATTCAGGGTTTCAATGTGGGATACAGAGAAACAAGGTAGTAACAGTCAAACCAGGAATTAATCACTCCTCAATATTTCGGATCGTCTTAAGAGAAAATACAACGCTTGGACATTTTTCAAAACGGAAAGAACATAATTTTCTATGGGATATTAAAAGACTTGTAAAACAGTTCATAGATTTAAAAAATAATTTCATTTTAAAAGGTCTCCTCCAAGCCGGTGCGCGAGTATACAATCCGTATAAAAACGTATAATTTAATTTCCATAGATATGCACAAGGTTTTTATACTATTAAATTCGAGATGATAATTGAATTATTTATATAAACTAGATTCGTTAATACAAGTAGTTTGAGACGCGTCGATTCATTCAAGTTTCGAACTCCATTACGTTGGGAATTTTCTTTCAGCTCGGCGAATCCTTCGTACAACTTTAGCTCAGTGTCCGGAGACGGAGAGGAAGGAGGTGCGGAACTTCGGCTAACAGGCCTTCGACCCTATACAAAGTACACTTTGGTAGTTCAAGCATATAATCAAGTTGGATCTGGACCACTTTCCGAACCTTTACTTACACAGACGCTGGAAGATGGTGAGGAGCCGCGATAATGAACTACGTTAAATCCCAAGTTTATTAAATTTTGTAAAACATTTAACTGCAATTACCTGTGTTAGTACCAAGCATGCCACCTGAGGATGTAAGGTGCGCTGCGTTAACGTCACAATCTCTTCAAGTATCCTGGCAGCCGCCACCAAGTACGCACAGCAATGGTATTATTCAAGGATACAAATTACATTACGAGCCCATCTTGGCGGACGAATGGCGCAGCGTCGATGAAATGGAAGTAAGTGTAATTTTCATATTAATATTCACACACTTATTTCGACTGTATATAATTGTCAATTTGTTGTAGATCCGTAAAACTAGCGCTTTGACGACCGTGCTCACAGGTCTACGAAAATACACGAATTACACTATACAAGTGTTAGCTTTCACGAAAGTTGGGGACGGAATACCCACGACTGTAACATACTGCCAAACTGAAGAAGATGGTCAGAGATAATAATTACTTCGATGGAAGCCTAATATTACTTTCACGAGCTGATAAAAGTACACTAATTATTACATTTCGTTTGCAGTGCCAGGTAGTCCAGCAGATATCAAAGTTGTGGTCAGTTCTCCACAAGCACTGTTCATTTCTTGGCTTCCACCATTAGAGCCAAATGGAATTATTAAAAAATATAATTTATACACAAGGTAAAAGAAAAATGATCTCTTAAGATTGAACGTTAAAATTAATAAAATGTTCTGTCGTACAGGGTTGTAGACGGTCGGGAGGAACTAAATCACGGTAAAAGAACACTGCCAGCAACGAGTACCTACTTCGAAGCGACTGATTTACAACAACACGTAGAGTATCAATTTTGGGTTACTGCTAGCACCCACGTAGGAGAAGGTCAAAGTTCCAGAGTCGCCGCACAGGTGCCAACGAATCGAGTGCCGGCGAAAATCACATCTTTTGGGGGCCACGTAGTGCGTCCGTGGAGAGGATCCGCCAGCCTGGGTTGCAACGCTGTTGGCAATCCCACCAGAGAATGGTATAAGGGATTAAGCGAACAAATTCGTACCGATACAACGAGAAACGTACAAATTTTACCGTCTGGAGAACTGGTATTGACAAATCTACAATCGCAAGACGGTGGAAATTATACTTGTCAGGTGGAGAACGCTCAGGGCAGCGACAAGTTGCATTATACTTTAACCGTGCAAGGTAAATTTAATTTCTTAAATGATAAAGGTATTTGTTCACTAAAGGATCACTCTCATCTGTTTCCAGTACAACCCAGTGCACCCGTTCTTTACGTAACAAGCTCTACGTCGAGCAGTATATTGTTGCACTGGAAACCTGGACACACCGGTGGTGCACCACTTACGGGATACACGTTGCACTATAGAACGACGCATGGTACCTTGGACGAATTACAATTATCTCGTCACGCCACGAGCCACGAATTAAAGGTACGAATAGTTCTTTCCGAGTCTAATAATGAACAATTGAGTGATTTGTCACTTTCTACTGTGCACAGGGTCTTCTTTGTGGTAACACGTACCAACTCTACTTGACATCGCACAATAAAATTGGAAGCAGTCCACCGTCACCAGTCCTCTCAGTCCGAACTCAAGGACAGGCACCGGGAATACCACCAGCGGCAGCTTTCCTCAGTCCAAACTCAACGACGTTGGTTCTTCGACTTCACGTATGGCCGGATAACGGTTGCCCGATTCTCTACTTCGTGATTCAATACAGACCCATCAACGAATTTCATTGGACATTGGTTTCTAATAACGTGAAGATGCAACGACGATTCGTTGTGACGAATTTACAGCCGAGTTCGGTTTATCAACTGAAAGTCGAAGCCCACAATGTAGCTGGCAGCAATCATGCGGAGTTTACGTTCGTCACGTTGACGAAGGAAGGCGGTAAGCTTGATAATAAAAATGTTCACTGACAAATTTAGAATCCACGGCGATAAATAGATAAATGAATTTGTGGTAATATAAAAATGGAAAGAATCATATCCAAAAGCACTGTGTTCCTGAAACCTTGCAGAACCTCCTCCTCCAGAACTGTCGAAACGCGGAATTGCCTCGGTTGTTCCCTTTTACGCGGACGTGAAAGTGGTACTCCCCCTGGTCATGGCTACTGTTACCTTGGTCATCACTATAATCATGATAACTCTTCGCTGGCGAAGCAGTAAGTTGATTAATATCGTCTCTCTTTACTACAAACAAGCATAGTATAATATGGCAATTGAATATTGTGTTAAAGTGTTATATTTAACCCGATCATATTTATTTTCATTTATCCATTAGGATATCTCGGAGATAGAATGCAGCGGCCGATGAAGGAAACTCAAGAGAATCAACAAAACGCGGAGACCCAACGGGAGCGTTACTATGCGACGATTCACAAGGTGGCTTTGCAGCAGGCAACGAATACGGGTGGAGGGCCCGACAAGATTCCAGGTGAACCTTTGTTACGATACGGACGACAGCCAGGTTTGGTACTATAATTGTTGTTCAGGTAAAAAAAAAGTCGCACGCGTAGCTCTGTTCAGCCGAAGTGAACAGACCCACAAGTTAATCGATTGCAGTTCGCGAATAGAGCTGGATTATTTCACGGTGTCTTCCTTATCAAGGTCGTAAATATTATCGTCTTCTTTTTTTCCTGAAACTCTATACAACTAGACTAGCGTTTCACTCACGCTCCATCATATCATTCATCGTTGCATCTATCACCCATTCTGTCTTTAGAGAAAATATTTTATAAATTTGAGTAAATAACAGTGATAGATTTCTTTAAGAGATTTACAAAAATATTTTATATTTGATAATATACACGTGCATGTATAACATATGCAGCTTCATTAAATTGATTTTGTCACGTACTTCTGAAGACATAAAATTGGGGGCACAAAGTTACAGTGGGACATGTCATCATTAGAATATGCCATATCTAATATGGGACGCATAATTGATGATCAACTAAACAATTCATCACGACGCGATTTGAAAGGTAGGCAATGCCTCTGGTGGGTTACAGAGACAGCGGAGGACATCTCGCCGTACGCTACGTTCCAGCTTTCGGAGGGTGGCGGGGGAAGCCTGGCAGGCTTGGGAGGGTTGGGCGGACTGGGAGGCGCGGCGGAAGCTTCAGCAGCCGGCCTCCACCCGAACAACACTCTTCTACACAGTTTCATGTATCACGAGCACGCAATGACCGAAGGCTGCGCCAGCCCTCCACCTGCCGCGACGGTAACTTTATATCATTGAAACTCTTTAGTATGGTTCGTGAAAATATTTAAAACAGGGACGATAATATGCCAGAATATTATTTGTTGCTTAAATATTAATATATTTTTAAACATGTACGATAAAACGATTTTCAAAACGTAAAACGCTTTACAGAGCATGAAGAGCGTTTCGTCAAGGAGACGACAGCAGAGAAAACAACAAGCTCCGGGCGACGTCGAGAGCGACGAGAGCGAGTCTGACCCGGATCAACTGACGAGCTCCCGCACGGAGTCATCAAACCAGCTGGACGCGGGCAAACTCAAGCACAGTACGTCTGACCAATTGTTCTTATTACTACTTAAGGAAGTAGATTCTAATAGCGGCGCGATAACACAGAACGTCAATGTTACTCACGAAATTGGCCAAAAATATGGGTTTACGAGAATTTTCATTTAAAGAAAATAGCTTTATCAGAAGGTTTCACAATGATTAATTACTTAGTTAAATATCAGCATACTCTGTTTAAATCATGAACACTTAAGATTTCACCTTCTCTTCTGTACATAAAGATCTTCTCTACATAATATATTCCTGGAAACTCGTATTTCGCATGTTTGCGCTACATTATCAATAAAACGGAGGAAAATTTTTGCTGACAAATGTACAAAAATCGCGACAAATCTAGCCTTTTAAGGTTGTTCTAGCTAACACGTTGGAAATTTTACAAGTTAATAGTTTTCGTAT
>SHCU01000060.1:305188-331070 GCA_004307685.1 Ceratina australensis | reverse complement strand
TACGTATGTATTTTTAAATTAGAAATCCTCTCATTTCTTAAAACTTTAGAATAAAAATGATACTTTTTACTAACGTACTGCATGCTTACTGTACACGATATCACAAGAAAATAAAAATAATAGCCGAATAAAAATGGTCAACAATTTCTTAAAAAGTAGTTTTATACATTTTTTATAACGTATTACATATATGACAAAGCATTATAATTGTTAAATCCTTCTGCTTGTCAAAATCAACCACAATCGACTAAGATTGATGTCTTCATTTTTTCCTTTTTCGTTTGTTAAGCAAAGCTTGCAAATGCAGCAGTACACCCGGAATGTTTTTCTTAGATTCTTGAGAGATGAAACGACGATGAACATGTTCGAAGAAAGCTTAAATCATTGTAATCTAATCGCGACAAATAAACCGATACGTGATCTAATCATTATGCTTCAGTGATGCGAACAATGAAGCTACGTGATCAGATACAGACTTTATCTATATCTATCTACCTTTGATTAATCGATTTTGAAAAGATTATATCATGCAATTCATAATCATTATTTTTTACATTTTCCATGACTATTAACATAATTTTTTTGAAAATCTTTACTGTCTTGTCTTCTGTCACAATCATTGTGCAATCTTTAACAAGTTCTGCATCGGAGGTATTTGACGAATTTATAATTGAAGTAGATTGCGTATAACTACCTTTGTAATGGATTAATTGCATGCAACGCATCGCAACCGGCAGGATAGATAGTCAAAACAGATATTGGCAGTTGTTGAAATATTAGGATGAAGAACACGGTCCTAACTGTTTTCTTTTACTCCTGTTTAAAACTCTTTGCGGAAGTGCGTTCTGGTGCGAGGTATTTCACGCGCATATTTAATCCGAATCTTATTATTCAAAAGTATAAACAGAATAATTAAAAGTATTTTTAAAGTCTTTAAAGATCCAAGCAAAACGGTATATAACACGTAGTAAAATATTTCGTTGCATGATTTATAATACATTTTTTTATTTGCTCCGTAGCTTATTAACTGATGATGCAAAAAATTCTACGTTAAAATCGAGGATAGTCCTTCCAGAGTATTATGTAAAAGGTTCGTCAGTAATTCAATAAAATATTATTTTTTCTTAAAACGTTTCTAATTAATCTACAAATAAATTTAAAAACAACGCAGAGATCAGACCTCCAAGAAAGCAAGGTTTGCCGGTGATAGTGGATTTCAATATTTTCGTGGCTGATATCAATTCGATAAATGTCGAAGATATGGATTTCCGGTAAGTCAGCGAGGAAATTCTTGAAATAAATTTATATATAAGGATAAAAAAATGTTTATCAAATAGAGTGGACATGTTCGTCCGTCAAAGTTGGATTGAATCTCGACTCGATATGCCAGATAATATTTTTGAGGAAGGTGATGATTACGTGACACTGCCCCCTGAATTTTTCGACAGCTTATGGCAACCAGATCCTTATTTTTTGAACGCTAAGGTTTCCGGTAATTTTAAGTTTTGATAACTAAAAGTATTAAAACTTTATCCCTTTGGATTAAAATTAAATAGATACATTTACCTTTAGAAATTGCGGCGTTAAATCACAAATTTTCGTCAGTTACATTGTACAGAAACAAAACGGTCAAATACTCGGCTAGAATGCATGCTATCATCGCTTGCCAAATGGAATTTCAGCTTTATCCAATGGACATTCAAATTTGCCCAATTTATATAGAGAGTTGTAAGTTTCCTATCGAATAAAATGAACTGTTAGAAATACCTATTTCCAGTATCATTTTTTTTTACTGACATCATTTTAATATCTGTTCCAGTCTCGTATCATAAAAATAAAGTGCGATTGAGATGGGGTGCGGGTGATGTAACTGTAAATCCAGAACTGAAGCTTTTACAATACGATATCGGGAAACCGGTAGTTGCTGAGGATACTGTCGACTATATGCTTGAGAAAAGTGGTATACTGAACATTCAATATTGTTATGTAGATATAATGTTTAAAATGAATAAACTTAGGAATTTAAAGATTTGGAAGTATAAAAGCTATACTCCATAAAATGTATGTTTAATTAATTTCTAGGTAACTTCTCTCGATTGGTAGTGTTCTTTCGATTTGAAAGACAAATCGGTCATCACTTGATACAAACGTTCGCTCCATCCACGCTGGTAGTGATGCTCTCTTGGTTTAGCTTCTGGTTAGGATTAGATGCAATACCTGGTCGAGTAGCTCTATTAGTGACTAGTATGCTCACTCTGGTTACTATGTTCACTGGCTTGAAAAGCGATATTCCTCCGGTTGCTTATGTGAAAGTAGGTATTACTAACAATATTTAATATAAGCCTATATCTTAATTTAATAAGATACTCGAATACGGGATATCAAAACCGTAAAATTAATTTTCTTTTACGTTTATCAATATAAATCGTAATTTTCTATTAAAGATCGGCTCTTAAATGTATCTTTTTAGGCGTTAGATGTTTGGATGGCTGGCTGTATGATGTTTGTATTCGCTGCTCTTGGTGAATTCGTTGTCGTAAAAGTACTTGATTTACGTTATCAATTGGAGTACGACCTACAGAGTTCGATGATGTCTCGCTATTACTCAACAGTTTGTATACCGAATGTATTACCGCTGCATGTGTAAATTGCGGTAACAAATATGTGTAGTGATGTAGTAGAAAATATTGTAAGTCTTTTATTAGTTGAATTTGAACATTGAAGAAAATTAAACATAGGAGAAACTATTTTTCATCAGCGCGAGGAATTCCCTGGTATTTTTTGCTTAGAAGTAAAATATGTACTACTCATTTCACGTTAAACCTGCTAATGAATTTGCACCTGTCCGTTAAAAGTTGCACCCAATAGTAGACAAATCTGCCCACGTAGAAATTTGAGATTGAAATTCAAATTTACCATTAATTCAAGACTTACAATACATCAAAAGTCAAATATTTTAATGAAGAGTACAAATTCCTTGATCTTTTTAGCGTGTAATTGCTATGGAAAAGGGCCAAAGTGTCTGGGATTATGATTCTGCATATATACCAAAACCAAGAAGTAAAAGGGCCAATAGCAAACATCTACTACAAAGTACGTGGTTAGATCCTGAATATCCAATGATGCGCGCACATAAGACTAGATCGCAAGTGATAGACATTTACAGCAGAATTGGTTTTCCTATACTATTTATGCTATTCGTATTTTTATACTGGCCAATACTCCTGCTTAAGAAAGCAGCATAAAATGACAAATTTTAGTTAATTAGAACAAAAATTGTGTAAACTCTGTATGTCAAAGCATACTCATTCTCAATATATGATTAATAAATTTATTTTAAACTTACAGTTATTATAAAAAATGTATATGCACGCGAATGCAGTATGTGCAAATTTTTGTATATCAATAACGACCTACTTTATGGTATATTTTTAATCCATATCCATTTCATCAGAATTTTCAGATTTATCATCAGTCTCCAACTGTACAATCTTGGAACCCGTTCTTTCAGCTTTATAATCTCCAAGTTGTTTCAGATAACTCATCGTGTATTGATTAAAATCACATCTGTAACAAAGGAAGAAAATAATAATTCGTATCTGTTGGGAATGCATTAATGATATAAGATATAAGTAGAGATGCTAACATTTTACTTAAATCGTTATACTTCTTTTGTATATTTTTCTGCAGCATCAACAACATCGGCATTTGTAACGCAGAATTAATTTTTGGTCCATGTTTAGTCAATATAGTTTCTATCCAGAGAAGATAAAAATGTATATGTCTTGTGAATTCCAATTCTGATGCTATAAATTTTAGTACCCTTTCTATATAAATGTCTGATAAACTTGTTACTATTAAATCAACTGAAACAAAACATATGCACAATAAATATACTTAAATTAAGTAAGCTTTATCTTTTAACTTGTTTTTAACTTACTATCTGAACATGGTATATTTTCTATGACGCACTTTATTAATAACTTCTCATTCAATTTTAAAGCCATCATTAATGCTGAAAAAAATGTTATTGTCAATACAGTTTGTATTACTTTAAGAGCAGTTGAAGGAATATGTGTAAACCTTTTGTGTATTCCTTTTCATTCAATGTAGTTTTCACAGTTGCCGGTGTAATGCCTAACTCCAATTGAAATGGATCAAATGTAAAATCAGCATCTAAGGAGTATAGTAATAATCCTTCTGTTGTTGCTGCTGCCCATGCCTGTCCTGTAAATCATAAATATAAGAATCATTGTTATGTTGTGTTTAAAAACTAAAATAAATGGCACAAAGATACCTGTTGGCGAGAATTGTAAACTATACACTCTAATTTCAGGTTTTATATTTCTACTCGCCATATCTCCACTTTTAACTCCTGGTAGTCCAATTGTTACATTTCCACCTTCATATGGACCACGTTTTTCTACTAATGCTAAATTTCCAAACTCTGTTAAATTCCGTCTATTTACAGTATCCTATGCAAAAATAAAATTGCATTAAGAAATTAACGAGTTGAAAGAAAGAAAAACATCGATGATATAAATTAATAATGGCTGGGATAACTTACGTCTACCGCAGCTAATGATCTATTTTGAGTTACTACAAATTTCTTTACAAGTACATATTCTTGCACATTATAAATACATATATTTTTAGATTGCCCACCAGCTAATATACATGTACCGTCGGCTGAATAGCATAAAGTTCTGAAGGCTCTAAAAATTTGCAGAAGAAACTTGAAGAAAATTTAAGGCTAAGGATATGTGCACATATTACTTCCTCATGGAAAAATGCTTACTTGCCCTGAAGACTTTGCTTAGCTGTAATAAGATCAGTAGCAGATCTGCCACTTCCTAGATCATTCCTGCCTTCGATACTTCCAATTTGAGTTGCCGTTTTACAATTGAAAAACGATATTTGCCCGTCTAATGTAGCTACTGCCACTTCTTCGCCGTTAGGTTTATAAGTAACATATAAACCATCTGCAGTTAATTGTATCGTTTCATGTGAAGAACCACTTTCAATCGCGTTCCATATTTTCAATGTTTTGTCCCACGATACAGAGGCTAATTCTGTGCTTGCGGGACTTGGGTTGAATGCTAAACTAACAACTGGACCTTCGTGTCCACTTAATATCTAACATATAAAACGCATATCTAATTAATTGTTTCATTTATTGATATATATTTAATATAGAAATGTTTAATATATATGTACCTCAAGAAGCGTACCAAGTTTAACGCTCCATAAATAAATTTCGAAGAAATCTTGACCTCCGGCCGCAACAAACTCATCACTTGAATCTAAGGCAACGCAGGAAAATTGCACAGGCCGCGGTGAAGTGAGAGTTCGAAAATTCCTGTACCTTGCTAAATCATATGCTCTAACAGTTCCATCAAGTGATGCAGAAATAATAAATTTTCTATTGTGACTGAACATAACTCCAGTTACCGTGGATGCGTGTTCACTGAATGTAATGGAACAAAATCCATTCATGGTGTTCCACAATTTTACTTTTCCGTCATCAGCTCCAGTAACAATGTACTGGCCATCTGGGCTATATGCTAAACAGTTCATGTTATTACTGTGAGCTTGTTGTTTCATGGCATAAGTTTCACTTTGCCACTCCCAAACCAACAATTGACCGGCTTTAGAACATCCCAATGCAATCCAATCGCCAGTCAAATTTATGGCAATAGATGAAATGCGTTGATGTGATATACTGAAATACAATATATTTACAGATTTAGAAAAAATCCTTGAGCATATTACAAATAGACAGTACCTTAAAGAATGGATCATATTCACATCAGGCATCTCATATATATGAAATGTACCATTACTAAATCCTACTACCAAGATGTTAGTCTGCTGGTGATATGCAGCTGCAGTAAGTGATCCCATTCCTTTTTCTTCTTTCTGAAGTTCGTTCAATAAATAATGACGACACAATTTCACATACCGTAATTTTTTTACATCTGTTTCATTTTCAGTGTCTGACTCGGCTGAATTTCCTGTGAAGTTGTTCAAATAAATTGTTTAAAAGATCACATTTTTCAAGATATGTTTTATGCTGAGAAATATATATCAAAAAGGTTTTATCCATATACAATTTTTAAAATAAATGTTACCAGCTTGTGATAAGTTGAATTCATGAGCTTTGGCCTCTTTGTTTGTTTTCTCTATAGCTTTCTCGAGATCAACGTCATCTTCCTCATTTGCATCACTTTTCTTCTCTCGCTTAGGTACAGATGGTCCTAACGGTATTAAATCTTCAGGATCAATTGTGCACTCCCATATGCATAGTTGTCCATTTCTTTGTACAATGAAAGTGTATTGTAAAACATTGCAAAAAATCCCTTATACCTGGACCACTTAATACTATGTAATAACATACCTACTTAATGTAATCAAATCATAATTCTTTTTCTCAAAGAAACATGCTACAATTCCGTCAGAGTGACCGCCAAGACTAAGATACCTAAAGTTTGCATACTTCTCTAAGCAATAAATTTTAGTAGACATATCTTTAGAACCAACAGCTAATAATTTTGAATCATAAGACCAATTTATAAAAGTTGTATCATCCATTGCTGTATGAAACACTCGTTCCATGATAAATGGATTATATTCACCTGTTTGCAGTCCAGGTGCATTAAAAATAAATACTGAAAATAATAGTTTTTATATGAATTATTATAAAACTGACCTAGTAAAAATATAATAACAAGAATGTTACATAAAGCATACCATTGTGATCTTTACATACTGCAAAATGTCTACCATCTGGAGAAAACTTCACATATCTGACTCGTCGATTAAATTTATATTTGTGTATTATCATTTTGCTAATCATACTAATTACATGGGCTTCACCCGCTGCAAGAAAATTTATTAGATAAAATTATTTTATATATAATTAAACTCTATTAATATCATTTCATTTAAAATATGAATACCTTGATTAACAGCAAGTAACAATGTTCCATTAGGAGATAAATCTAAGGCTGCATAATTACATCTACTTTCCACTGGCAATGTATATGATTTGTTACTGAAAATATTATTCATAAAATTGATTGACATGTCTGTAATGTCTATCTGTAATAATAAAATTAATTATTCGGTTCTAAATACTTACTTCTTCAAATCATATATTGTTATCCGATTTCCCACAGGACTAATAACTGACGATCCATCAGGAGTAAATATTAAATCTCCTTTATGATAAACTGCACCGAGCAGATTACAAAACTACGAAAAATAAGTAATAAATACTCTATGACAACATAAATACAAGTATAGCGTAGGTTAGGATTATTGTATACATAATTGTAATTAAAAAGTTTCATGTAGGAACAATTATTTAGAAATATTATTTTTTACCTTGTAAGCGAATCTCATATTGCTTTACATACAGAATACATACATAAATAACTAAATGATTTTTATAGCGAATAAATATTGTTTAAGTTCTTAGACCACGTTGAACATGACATTTGAATCAGATATCTCACAGCCGCCATACCATGCGCCATACAAAGTGCATTTACTGCAAGACTTCCGTTTCCGCTTAAAGATCCGGTCACGTGTGTTGAAAAAGGTGTTGGCTGACTCAAATTAAGAAGTATAAACTTCATTCTATCGAGTTTATTAATTAACTTAAGTAGTGTCATAATTAAAATACTACAATAATTGTTATAGAAATACTTTTACACGTTGGAAAAATTATTATCAAAAGATAATGTACAAACTTCGCATCTCGCTTACTTTATTCTACCTGTACTAAATATTTTTAACTAAAAAATACATTTAGATGTTATAATAACCACTGATTTTCGCTATAAAATTTATACAAATGGGACAATAAAATAAAACATATATGTCAGGTTCTCTGTAATATATACATGGAAGACAACAATATTTAATTTATACGAATATAGCGCGTTTTAAGGTTTCAGAAAGGAAAGTGTAGAAACCGTTGAATGTTAAATGGTAATGCTGACAGGGAACGCAAAGTTGTAGACACATCTTCATTTGAATTACAGTCACGTGTTTATGTGGATTTCGGTGAAATAATCACAGAATCATGTATAACTTCTGCTTACATATGATTACAACAAAGAAAGAATTTTCGTGAATATTTACCGTAATTATTATAAGGATTAAAAGGGTAGAAATAATAGTAAAATAGAAAAAAGTGGAGATAAAGCGTGTCACGCGCTCCGAAAAGCAAGAGCTTGCGCGGCGGAGATGCGTAGTGAGCGTAGCCTATAGTATGGCTTGACGTCAGATATAAAGGATGAAAGACGGCACGGTATTCGCTTCCACTGATGTAGCCCGCAGTCGTGAGCCAATAGTAAGTGGGTAGAGATTGGCTAAGTTTCGACGAACTCTTCTTCTCTCACTCGTCACTCGTCACATGACCTGCACTCCTGTACGGTAGGCCATATTTGACAGTGGTACATACTAGTTTAGCGAGGTGAGTGCGTGAAGATCGCTCTCCATCCGACGTTCGCATTTTGACAACCTGTAAATACTCGTGATCGATTTGACCTACGAGTCTTGAACACATCATAATGGACGAGAAAGAAGGCAATCCTATTTACGCGCCGTTCTTCGGTGTAATGGGCGCCGCCTCAGCCATTATATTTTCTGGTGAGTTTCAGTTGTTTGTATGTACCCTGAACAATTATTCAAAGAAGGCAGAGAAGCGATGATTTATAGCCCGTACGATAAAACGTCGAATATGATCGTCGATGAGCTCTGAAAATTGTATGTTAACGTCGACCATTCGATCATACCACACGCCATTTTCTTCGCTACGGATGGTATTAAATATAAGAAAACAGAATAAACCCTTGAAGAACAATCAATTACCGAGTGCGATCAATGTCTCCATGTCTAAATTTGTTGGCGGCTACTAATATGACTCATTTATCGTTTGATCATGCCGCTAAACTAGACTCGTAGGATCCGTAGGAATGAAACAAGTATTTTTGCGATTTCAAGAATTTATTTTGGTACATTTTATCGTTGTCAAGTCTGTCACGCTGATATATAATAGAGCACGGCCGATTCGTGTTTTCTAATCCGAAGTACAGAAGATGTCAAGGATAGAGATTCAATTTTGAAGCGCCATTTTTTTTAGGCACATAGATCTAGGATTTCGTAATGTTCCGTAAATGCAGTCCAACCAGCTTAATTTTACTTTACGAGAGAAACATATTCTCGCGCCGCATTCGAGGACTCGGGTACTTGGCATGGTTATTTCGTAATGCTGACCTCGTTGGGTTACTTTTTCTTTTATTAAAAGGCCGCATGTATCGGTACACGCCACGCGGGAGGAAAAATAAGTCCGCCGGAAGATTTACAGAAATCGGTGGAAGATTCCATCCGATACGATTACCCGATGTTATCGCGCCTCGATTTAAACTCAATTTTCAGAAATCCTTTTGTTACCTCGTCCCTTATCGACAAGAAATAAGACAAATCCAAGCCGCGTAAACTTAAACTTTCAAGCGTCGTCGACTGGTCCCTATCAGGAAAATCAATACGAATCCCTTTTCCCGTGTGCGCCAGTCTTGAATGGACGGTAACACAGAAGGATGATTTCAGCTACAAACCAGAAGCACGAGCTCGGAATGCATGAAAAATCTTGATTCCGATCCAAATTATCTCACTTGCCTCCAGAAATCCAATGCCCCTTTGTGTTTTCGTTGACATTTCTATAATCTCTTTATAGGCATACATACATGTATATGAAGTTCTTGTTACTCATTTCATTCAAGAGACTAATTTCCGTAAAATTAAACGAATAATCAAAATTTGAAAAGAAAAAGTGCCAGTGCCCGTTTGTGCCACGCCCCCTACTCACGGGATGGGACTTACATGATTATCATGTGACTGCCAACGTGAAAATCATGTGACTACGATTTCCAGTCACGGTGGAATAATTTGTTACCGCCTTAAGTTCAGATATGTCTTCTCTATGAATGTTCAATATTAAAATTTTGTTAGAAATGTGGATAAAAGCATCTACGATATTTAATGATACATGTATAGAAATCAGGTCTGTGACCTTCTCATCAGGGATCAATATTAAACGAAATCGATAGCACTTGATATCTCGAGAATAATGTTCCGTGCAAAGCACGAAAACCTGGTGAATCCTCCGTTACTGATTATGAGATCAGGAGCGTTACAATTACATAAAATAATTTAAGATTATAAGAAATAATTTTAAAAACAATAATCCCGATAATATTAAATTAGATATTATGCCTTACTTTAATTCCAGCTCTAGGAGCAGCATATGGCACAGCAAAGTCAGGCACAGGAATTGCAGCTATGTCTGTTATGAGGCCAGAACTTATCATGAAATCTATTATTCCTGTTGTTATGGCGGGTATCATTGCCATTTATGGTCTTGTAGTAGCTGTTCTCATTGCCGGTGGCCTAGACGGAACTAACTACACTCTGTTCAAGTATGTTCTATAATTCATTTAATAATTCGATTTGATGTGTTGAGATTGAGAGTAGTTTAGGTCAACAATAGTACAGTACTTCCTTGTAATATAAGAAATCTGAATATTTATTTATTACGTATTTCAAAACAAATTACCTTTTCGTCGAGATTTTGTTGACCATTATTTTAAAACTGCTACAAAGTAATTTACGAAACCATATTAAAAATGGTCGAGTTATATTAGAATTGTCGTTAATTTGTTATGCATTGTGATATTCTTAAGTAGACTGTTCACGCACTTCAATTTTCACAAATCAACTGCTGTAGAAATCTTAATATATAATGCTTATTTATATCTCCTACTTAAACAGTTTGCAGCTTAACTAGTTTTAATTATTGACTGCTTCATTTACTTTATGTACATTCATATATAATCAACTATGTATTTACTTTTTCCTTCTATAGTTAACAAACAATTTTTTTGGTCTTTTTATTAGGGGTTTTGTTCATCTGGGTGCTGGCTTAGCCGTAGGTTTTTCTGGTCTAGCTGCGGGATTTGCCATCGGCATCGTTGGTGATGCAGGCGTAAGAGGTACCGCTCAACAACCTCGCCTGTTTGTCGGTATGATCTTGATTCTAATCTTCGCGGAAGTATTGGGTCTCTATGGTCTCATCGTTGCCATCTATTTGTACACCAAGTAAACAAATTTTAGTAGCAGGAATGCAAGAACTCGTCGCCTGCAACCAACAACGCTCCCCGACTATTATAATATTTACAACTTGTTTTGACATTTTACTTAAACACATTTTTCCATGCATACTCACATCGAATCATCTAAACATCCTTCTGTAATACTGTATTCAAGATGATATATTAGAGTCTGAGCATTTAATAATTACATATTCATTGGATAAATAATACATTTCTTGACAAAAAAAGTACTGCAAGCAAGTAACATGAGTGCTAAAACAAATTGATCGATTAATTAAACTATTTTCAATTAAAAAATAAATGATTCAGTCTTGCAGGAAGAGGATGTATGTACAGAAGGTACGAAAAGCAAAAGGCGACAGGGAGATGCACTAAAAAAGGAAGACCCCAGATATCCCATGCCGAACATTTCTCTTTCACTGTATAGTAATCATCTGTAGCGTAGTATGACATTGAATTATCAGCTAAGCTAATCGGCTCTACTGAGTGTATAAAGGAAAAAATGTTATTGATAAAAGAATATTTAGCACAATTACATATATGAAATGCGATATTGAAATGGCAGTATACAGATGGTGGATAAACATCTCCTATGATGTATGTCTGTAAGAATATGATATCCGAATATGAAAATGGGAAGAACACGCAATTATTCTGTGTGTATGAAACAGCATAATACACAATGGTTGTACAAACTATCTTGAAAAAGAAGAACACAGATGTTGTACAATCAAAATACAAGACACAAAGTATAGTATATGGGATGAAATTTTAAAGGACAAAACGAAGTGATTGTGAGTAGATAATGGACAGATACATGATAGTATTAAGTCAATTCAGAGGCTGCTGGGCGTATCAGGAATTTGCACTTATTATGATTAGCAATGAGTGATTTGCAAAATAGTTCTGGGTGACTGCAAAGGCCAGCAGTGATTCCCCTGTTCGAGCTGAAAATATACTTATTTCGCGTCTTGAAAATATATATACATGGACACATACATGCATATATATATATTTGTGAAATGATACGTTAAGACGAAGTAAGATTCCATACGTTCCAGCAGGTGTGTATGACTATCTAAGGAAAAGGAGTTACGAGATAATAATGGTGAAAAAAATAATTTGTACATTCCATAATAAGTTCATTCAGTGCAGGCGAGCGGGCGCTTGTAAGAGCGTGATAAATTTAAATTCTTTTCTTGGAAATTAAAAATACAAGCGGAAAATTATATATATATACGTATATATGTATATATATTACATTTATTTCGTATGATTCTTTAAATAAATATAATTATGGGGTTAGATGAAAGATGTAAACGGAAGCTTTTATGTAAGAGTTTGCTGTCGTGGGAGCTGGCGGTGACTCTCCATGTTTTAATAGCTTTTCGATCAGCCGTCTTCTCTGCCCTTAATAAATATTAATCGTGTTACGGTTGAGAATAACAATTCGCTGCGCCCGCTTGCCAAAGTTTATTGACTGCGCAGTATTTTCTACCTAAAAAAAACAACAAAAGCTCAACGCGTAGACGGATTTCCGGGAGAGAAAAACACAAGCACTAAACATGTAAAGAAACTATCTGGCCTGGCAACAGTAGCTCGAAAAAAAAATAAATTGGCATTACCTCTTTTTTCTTTCCGACGTGATTAATGGAAACGAAGGTATACGTGAACAATAGATGTTTTTAAGCTTGGATATGTTCTTTTGTTATTGATAATTCTCGCTTGAAAATGCACCATCGAAAACAAAATAAAAGAAAAATTCTTTCGAGCAACTAGCTATCACAAATTGATTTTCTTAAACTCTTAACAACGATGACAGGAAAACTGAAAACGGCGTAAACGGAAACGAGAGAAGAAAAGTCGGAAAGCTTTTCAGGAATTCGAAACTACTGTATAACACAAGCGAAATGCAAATGCGAGCCGGGGAGCGGTGGTGGTAGCTTTCTGCAACGAGAGATAGAATGGAAGAAAGACAGAGCGAGAGAAAGAATAAGAGTGAAGTAAACTTAAACAATGTTTACATTTGAAAAAACGGAAGCACACAAATAATATGCCAATTTACCTCTGTGTCTCCCCTTCTTCCTACCTTCCTGAATATGTTTCCTATACCTCTCTAATAACAATTATTAAAAAAAAAACAAAGAAGAAAGATCACTTGCTATCTAATCATAATTTGTGCGCGTGTAATGTATATATCACCCGCCATGCTTTACACTATACAATTAAAAGGTTCTAGGCTAGATTGTGTAGGTAAGATATTGTAATATCAACACCTTTTGTGTAGCTGATGCGAATGCGAGAGTATATAATTACTGTGCGAACAAGCACGTGCGTGCGAGTGCGTCGTATGCGTGAAGATGCCTAAATGATTGTATGTATGTGTAAAGAAGAGCGAATGAAAAGGCGAAAAATAAACATAAGAGCACTGGCAGATGGAGGAAAGACCGCTGTTACCACCGCCGCCGCTCCCCACGTACTATCTTCCAGTGTTATTTAAAAAGAAAAGAATAGACTCATTGTTGAGCGCAAAAAAGTGATACTGATCAATAATTATTTATGTTATAATTCGTCCTCGATGTTACAGAAAATGAAACCGTGTTTAATAAAAATTTAATTTAGACAAACAGTATCAGTACTCACTTGTGTGTCATCGAAAATTTACCTAACTGTATACATACACTATTAGCGATAAGAGAATAATTAAACGCATGATGTTGACGATCCATTTTTTATCACTGCCATTCAATTTAAAGAGCCATGCTTTCTATATTGCATCATTGATACCTAACATCTCATTGTAACATTGCTCGACGTTTCACGTGCGATAAGAAAAAAAGGATACAGAAGTTTGTGTACAGTAGCAACTTGGATAAAATGAAATTAGTACGATGCAGAAAGGAAATTTCTATTGAGTCACCGAATATGCTACTTTCGACATTATCAACGAATGACGACACTTACCTGCAGATATACGTTTGTTCGATCTCATATATGTATAGTATACTCGTTCCTCGTTTGTGAATATACCATTATTGTTTACGTATGTGTTCAGTAAACGTTGATAATGGAATTAACATTGGACGAAAATTGCTGTTAAAACTGCATGTAAAGAGAATGCACACTTGTTATATAATCGTATTCGTTCCAGATAGTTAAGAAAATTTTATCTGTGCGTTAATACACACACACACATATATATATTAATTCACATATCCACATTACACTGATGACAAGCATAGGCATGGACATGGTGTACCGGTATACAATCAGATCATCCTAGCAAAACAAACTTGACATTTCCTCTTTACTTTGATTTAAAGCGATGCTATTATAGGTATATATCATTATTAACTGGAATACCGGATTTTATTCAAAAAGTATTAGTTAATCGTGACGTTATATATATATATATATATATATAGAATGATAGCAAATAATTATTAAATAATGGATCATTTTGGAGCCTGTGTAAATATCTTGAAGAAATATATCGAGATGGAATCTGTGATTAGTTTATTTTATAATATATTCGTATTCTTCAACGATAATTATTTATTTAGTTTTATAAAAGAACCGCGAAGCTCGGTTACATATTAGATAATTGCTTTTCAACGTGTATACGTTTTATCACTGCTGGTCAGCTTATACACAATGATAAACCGACGAGAACTTCGTATAATTTAAGGGGCTATTGTGCTCTTTTCTAATATTTGAGGGGAATTTTCTATGTCTTGCTCTATTCTACCAATAACACCACAAAAATAGAGCAAGATATGGATTGACGGAATTGACCATTTCGTCCTTACGTAAGAAGATATCTGGGTTGAGGATACTTCTTTGAAAAGAGATAAGTTAAATTTGGTCTGTCTAAGTTGCTAGCTTCTTAATTACATTGGGTCACAAAAGGATTCGTACACCTTACAGAATAACTTTTTTACATATCGAATCGAAGAACATAATTTTTAGTGAGATTCTAGAAGACTCAGTTTACTATGTAAAAGAGAAAAAAAGTGTATTCAAATTTTTTTGACATATGGTAAACTAAGCTTATAGAATCTCACAAAAAATTATATTCCTCGGCTAGATATTCAAAAAGTTATTCCGTTTTAAAACGTGTACGAATACTTTTCTAACTCACTGTGTATATTCTCTATAAGACAATATGTATTATTTTTTCCATTTGGTGTGAAATAGATTATACGTTGAGCTGCGTCGCTGATAATTTCTTGTCAGGTAGCGTTTAACGGCAGTGTACTTGTATCTTGACACGTCTACAAGCGCGATTTGAAGAACGCCGGTGTATGCAGATTAGAATTTATATGTACACAGACACGCACACCTACACCTACATACACGTTGATGCGTGGATTATCGAGTGTCCTCGACATCGATAACAAGATTTGCACAAGAAATGAAGCGATACTTATTTAGATGTCACTAAAGTATCTTTTCTGTTGTCTTGCCGATTTCGCGGCAAAGTTCGTTACAAAGGGATCAGTAAAAAAAGGCGTGAAAGGTAAGATTATATAATAATGTTCTGAACGTGTTCAGGTCATTTTTTACAGTATGACAAAAAACATCATATTTCGTTTATTCGGATATATATGTATTATATTATATATGTATATATATATAATATATATATACTAGTGGCAGTTAGTAACGTACGTATTACATATTATATCAATTTAGTGTAAATGTAGCAAGACAGGAAAAGACGCTCGTAGAATAAAAAGAAATGAAATAATCGTTGAAATACGTCGCGTGTTTAGAATTAATCAGTTAATTATAATTTGTTCACATGTACGCAGTTTTCAAAAAGGGCTCTACACGTACCCGTACTAAATAAACACTGTTCATTAGAGCCAAATACGCGTTATGCTATATCGCATGCAGTAATAATAATATATTACGCCGAACGCATTTCCCTTTGTATGCAAATTCTTCTTTTTAATATAATTATTTTATTTCTCAGTCGAATATACGAATTCTCGTCGATAAATTTCTCGTAATACCAGAAAGTGTTACCTATTATTGTTATAAATATTCCTATTATTCGTTTTTGTTATCGAATAATATGTATGCATGAGTATACGCATTTAAAATGTGCGGTATACACGTATGATATATTATATCAACACGAGAAGTGTCCGTTTTGAATTATTTTAGCGATTTTTACTTTACACAAGTCTAGCAATGTGCTATTTTGTATATTAAAATATTGACGATTCGACGTTGGAAAGTTCAGTTTCCACTTGTACCCTTCTTGTTTCTGAATACCTTACGAAAAAAAAGGTAAGTTTAAATTGAGTACCGATACTTCTTCCGTTGAACAATGAATTATTTGTAAGCACTGTAAACGTTCACACTGGTTGCATACTTTGAGCCAGATAAGTATCGGATAGCTTGCGCATGTAGAGAGAACTCGTGTTCAATCTTGTATAAATTTCGTTACATAACTGCATTCTTTCCTTCGTTCGATCATCATTTTCTCACGAAATGTACGTATATGAAGTGACGTTGAATGACTCACTCAGTCCAACAGATTAAACGTTGCGATGAGACAGAAATGATCATTGAACGCGTCACTAAGCAACCCTTAAAAGTCTATCAAAAAGGAAAACTTTCTTCGGTCACTTTCGATCCGTCGTCAATCGGAGGATACGAGCGCAACTAGCATTGTAAATCATTGTCTGCATAAATCGCATTTAGCGCAGTTTGCAAACTACTATGTATGTGTGTATGTCATTTTAATAATATAATCCTTTTTCCACGTGCGTTATTCGATTTATGTATATGTACTCAATCCTTGAAATTTTAGTTATAGTATCGCTGGTATACATTGTATTTATTGTATATATGTAAGTATCTATACCTTAGTGTTCGTAAAAAATAAAGTATACATAAAATCTGGGAATGTTAATTTCGAATCGAGACTAAAAACAATTACATGTTGTTTTATTTAATAAACGATTGAATACTTCCAATGCCCTTAAGTTAACGAGAGTCTGAACATAAACATTTGATTATGTTTCTAATGAAGTAACTTGTGAAGCAAGAGGTCATTATAAATTGAGATTCTTATAAATAAAAGGATATACTATGTGCTACATGTGCAATATATAATATACGCTGCACGTATTTGTAATTGTTTTAAATGGAAAAGGATCTAAATATCGCTTCTTGTCAGACGTTTAATAATTTATAAATTTTGAATATGACACAAGTAATAATCATTGAAATAACTTTTTTTTAAGATGAATGAATGAAAAACAAAAACAAAAAATATATATGTAAACGAAAATGATTGATTCTTTTTGTTGCGTAGCAATAAATACATCCAAATTTATCGTGACAATGTAAGGTGAATGGTGAAATAGAGAACTCCAAGACACAAAGATGTAAAGATGATAATCCTAGGAACAAATTTTATTGATAAAGATAAGAGATTTTTCACTTTAACGTCTATGATCAATTAAAAACGATTATAACGTAATCCGTTATATGAGAAATAATACTGACGATATTATACATGATTTATATGCTGCATTATTATTTTTTTTGTTCATTTTCGATTATTTTATAATTAATATACGTGGAAAGAAATAAATTAATAAAGTTGAAGTACAATATCGCATGTTGCTAAGAAATTAGAATATTGGAATTATATCAATCGTTACTATTTATTCCCTAATGATTATTCCCATATATATGGCTAAATTATGATATATTCTTCTTTTTATTCTAAGCGATTATAATAAAAAGGCAACAAGCGAAGCGTAAATAAAAACACAAATACTCATTAAAATGTTATACTAATGTTACTATTAATTGTATTCCACGTACAAAGAATATTATTTTCGAATTAGCGATAATTAATTCTTCGCAACGAAGATCTAGTCACTAGAGAGAGTTTCGAGAATTAGATAAAACGGAGATATGAATACACATTCGATAGATATTATGCAATTATGTACTTTATAACGGAATCAAACAGTTTTTATTACATGAATGAGATTAGAAGCATTTTATCTTTTCATTAGCCAATACTATAACAAATGTGTATTCAAGGTAGAGACATAGATCTAACAATGATCAAATTTGACATAAGTATTTGGACTAATGATACTTTGATTGCAAACCACCTATTAAATGAAGAAAGAAACGAAAGGTACAGTCTAATTCGAACACTTCAGTCCGGCAACAAAAATTCGAAATCAATGCGTCAATAATCACAATAATAGTTATTCTAATCATAATAATATGTACATCATTCTGAAAGAATATTCACAAATAAAGAAAAAAATGTATCCAAATTCTTATGTTTAATTAGTCTGTGTATAATTATCGATACATACAAGAAGCTTAACAAGATTAATTCGATTGAAAGTGCTATTGGAAAATGAAGAGAGAATATACACGAAAAGTCGATGGATTCATTTATAAATTAATTAACGTCCGCTTTCTTCCTCCATTGATTACGAGAAATTGCGATATTGCACTAACTTTCATTCATGTAGGGGACGAAACTTATGGCATCGCGTCGGTCTGAAGGATTCGTACTAATTAAAAAATAATCGGCATGTCGATGCATTGAATTCTAATTAGGACAAACTATAAGGCAGGAGGTGAAGGTAAAGGTGACTGTTGGTTTCATCGACAAAACAACCAGGGGGCCATCTGTAATAAATTACACCAAGGTATGTTTATTTCTTTTAAATACGATTTAGTTGCGTCACTAATTTCTTTTTATGTTATATTACGTTAAAGTGAATTATGATGTTGGCTGCTGGTTGTTATTGATTAGTATTTCTTTTTTTTTAGAATAGAATTAAATAGAGCAGCAAATATAGGTACATGGACAAAAATGGTGTTTAGTTGATTGGTGTGTGTGTATAAGTTTGACTCATTATTTTTTTCTCGATTCTTAAGATCTACATATTCATTTTCTTGTTTTATCTTTCTTTCGTTAGTTTTAAAGAGAATTCATTATAATTGCATTTTACATATTATTATACTGCTGACTCAGTCCTCTGATTCTGATCGATTTTTTTTTTCTTTAGGAAAAGACAGATGTATTTCGACTGTTTGCGATCAGTTATATAATAGTAATAATAATAATAGTTAATAATTCCTCATAATAAATGTAAAAGCTGGTACATGGAGATAACAAGCGACTCACTGGTGCCGCGGACAAAAAGACTTACAAAAACGTGACACATGCACAATACTAGACAAAAACTTTGACAACACAAATCACCAGACTAATTTTTTTCTTGTTTCTTTCTGCACCGATGTCCATACAGCGGCGGTAATGTTGATATATTATATATATATATATCTGCTGGCCCAATATGATTATAAATCATATCAATATTCAATTATCTAAAATATTCTAAAACTTCTTGTTTAGAAAGTCTGCTGCAAACCACTCGAAGGGTTGCGAACTATCTGTTTTCCTTTTCTCCTTTATGCTTGGACAAAGTTGTCAAAGTCCGTTGCGACTTTTCTTCATTCTTCGTCTTCTTTGTACGAGGGCTTGACACAGACTAACAAGATGTTTGTGACAATGGATGGAGATATAACTCAATTAGTAAACTGAAACCATCTGGTTCAGTAATATAGATAGCAAAACCCTATTCCAAATAATAGGTAGCCCAAAGAACATATCCATTTCACAGTTTTTACATTCTATAGTTTTTGTTGTTATCATCATCGTCATTATGGTCATCACTCTCTTCTTCAGTGGATGCATTATCTAACCATGTTAACCAACTGTTGACCTACACCATTTAACAGATATCAATTAATACTTTTGTATTTTAATTTTTAAACACAAATAAATTATTATTTAGAAATGTAAATTTTCATAAAACACAATAGTCAAAAATAAACGTAAACTGCTTGAACTTGATAAGTGAACATATGAGCAAGAACATTTAAAGAATTTTGTAACTTTGTGAGTCTGGAACTCTATGATACACAATGCAGAACAAAGTTTTTACATTATAAGGTATATTGCACCAATTTTATTTAGGCTTCTAAATATTGAATTGGTAAGATGAAATATCATTTACCTCAAATAATGCTTTTCCTTTGCCTGGATAAGCATCGGTAACACATTCCTTCCACTGAACATAAGCTTCTTCGTCAATGACTTCCAGCCGGTAAAGTCCATCGAACCATCGCAGTAGCATCCCTTTTGGAAAATTGTGCGAAAACCAAAATGCTTGAAGCGCATGGAGAGCGGTCACTTGAGAGTCTATATTGATGAAGAGTGAGCTCATCAAGGGTGCATACTTCTCCAGCAATGTCTTTTCTTTATCTATTACTGATTTGGGTACATTAGAAGGATCAACGCCGGGAGCCAGTATAGTTTCCTGATAAAAACATGAAAAATACAAACAATTATAAAAAAAAGATAGATATCTTTTATACTTAAAAAAAAGCAAATATGAAATTTGCATTTTTAGTACTAATGCCCAAATCATTAAAGAAAATAAATACACTTGTGATTCGAACAATATAGAATGCAAAAACTGTGAATATGTTTCTCAATTTTCTAACTCATGTTGTTAAAGAACTGTTCAGCAACAATGAACTTGAATCAATAGAATCTTTGTATTGTATATTATTTATACCAACCTGTGTTATGTACTTCAGAAGAATGTTCATCAATGCGTTAATAAATTCTGAATCTGAGTGATGTGATGGTTCTAGATTTTCTTTGATCCATTTGTAAAGAGTCGTAGGATTTGGGTCATATTCTAATTGACGCCATATGTCCTCTTGGATCTTCAGAAGCGGATAAAGGAAGGTCAACTCTCGATCCTCTAGGATCTCCGCTAATCTCTCTTTCGTTTTGTCTGCTTCGGGTAACTGGCTGATAAGATTCACCTTGCTTTCGTTAAAGATTTGCGTGAGTCTTGCCTTGCCTTGGCTCTTATGTAATTGCTGAAGTGTAAGTAAAAACAATGGATGATGTTGACCGTTCTCTGTCACAGCGACGAGATCGGTTAATTGAATTAAATTATCGACAATAGCCTTGGCTGTTAAGAAGGCAACGTAGGAAGCTACACAAGGCACAGTACTCTCTTTTTCTGGTATATTGGATACTAATTCCTTCCATCCCTCATGTATTTGTTGTAGAGTGATTGTACGAGCCTTTTCCAGTTCGACTATAAGCTTGGCTGCCAGTTCACGCTCGGAATCACCACGATCCAATGTATTAGAGTATAACGTACAAACTGCGTGACGTAAAAATCGTTCGGGTATCTTAAGTTCTTGGAAAGCTGTTACTGCATCTTGTATGTTCGTATGAGAACAAAGATCGTCCATCAAGGTGTTCACCTTCTTCATTATATCTTCCTTAGAAGTTCCCTTGTCTTTTCTATCGCGGGCTTTCTCTCTTTTGTCTACAGGACCTTGTTTTATCACGATTGCTGGTGGCAATTCCTTGTGCAATAATGGTGAGCTAGGTTTTAAGGTGCTAGTACGTAGCAGAGGTAATTCCGATGCCCGTCCTGTGAACAAATCTATCAATTTAAAAATTAAAACATTATTACCAAGTTTCGAAGTCTAAATAATTGTATTAGGAAAGCAAAGCTAATCATATGCATCCAATTAAAATGATTGGTTGAACCATGTATGTTTCAGTCTATTTCTTCAACCAAATACAATGATCACGAACGTTATCTGAAAAAGCTACTTGACGCTGCAATGATGAAATACATACCACTGTTGAGAGGTAGGTTGGGATTGATGTTAGTTTGTTTAAACATCATAGAATTAGCTGATGGTCTTAGCGATACTTCTTCTGGATGTCCAATCAACATCTTATTTTTATTGAAGCGTAATTGTTCTTTATTGCTATCTGTAATTCAATTATATTTTTGATAATTGATATTATCTTTGATTGGTATTACCACTAAATAATATAGTCTACCAGGGTAATATACGTACTGTTATTGAAGTTCTGAGGTGAATTATGTTGTTGTTGATTGTGTTTTCCTTGATAGTTGTTCTGGTGACGATTCTGGTTCTGATAGTAACCAGGCTGGTTACGTTGATTGTGGCGGCCATAACCAACCCCGGATGTTCCAGAGAATCCGTTTGGGCTGAATGGAGATGGCATGCCGAACGAGGGGGAAGTCAATGGTATACTTCCCATCATGTCCATGTCCAATCCGCTACGACCCATTTTCCTTAAGAATTCAGCTCCGAGGCGATCCTCACGTCTATGGAAGCCATTTCCCCTCGAAGACTCGTCGTTATCACTGCGGATTTGATTGATAGGCATTGGACCTTCAGTGCTGGTAGCCTTGCGTGGTACCCAGCCATCACGGCGTAGCTCAATTACATCGCGCAGCATGAACTTGATGCGTAGAGGAAGATCTCTGTTATCTGCCAGGCAGTTCATACGTCTGAAATATTGATCCATGAGTCCACGGCCTTTATCCGAGTCAAGGATACGACCGCAGGTACGCATGATTTGACAGAGGCACTCGATATCCTCGGCAGTGTCCCCCCTGGATCCCCCTCGCCTTTTCTTTTCCAACAATTGCTGGATGCAGCGATGTAAAATCGGTTCCGATACGATTCCCAATTTTCCCAGTTCTCCGATGAATTTGATGTTACCAAGCATTTTCCGTTTAGCCACCTGACGGCGCTCTTCTTCCTCTGGTCCGAGTTCATCTTGATTCTCGAATGCCTCGCTTGCCTTTGAACGATTTTCGAACTCGTCTTTGCACTTGTTAAGAAGTAAGAGTGTGAATGTGCTTTGGCCTTTTTGGCTTTCGATGAGAGCTTTACGCGGTTCAAAATTTGCAGCTTCTTCAGATAGCCGTTTGCACAGCTGTGCGTACATAGAACTGTACTTGGGTTCATCAAGTGCTTTTTCAAAGATCTGAGGAAAAGAAAAGAATATTACAAACAGTGATACATAATACAGAGAAATAGTGTGTCAGTAATTACAATCTCATGTAATCGAATAATTTGTGGTTTTCTATTGCGAAATGATACTTACCAAGAAAATGACACCTTTGAGAATCACATCAGAATTAAGCTCAACGTTGAGCAGGTCGTTGCTCAGCTTTGCGAACTTTTCCGGCGTAAGCTTATTAAGAATACCCCGCACCTTTCTAAAGATGAGATCATTTCTGCTTTCTGGGGTGAGTGCATCGCGTCTAACAGTTGAAGGAGGGATCCAGCGTTGCTCAGTGGATAGGGAGCGAATATCGTCCCTGGAAGGCATCGAATTTTTTTATTTTCAATATGATGCGAATAACAGTGAACACAGGATTGGTTTGGGTGTAAATAGGAGCGGCTCGTGTGTGATTTTTCGTTTTACAGTCAAGGTGACTTTTTAGACCCTGACCTTCCTCCCGAGACACGAGAAGCACCCCCCGGTCCTGTGGGGTTGTCCGTTGTTGCGCGTGTTTCGGCCCCCTGAGTGATAAATCACAGCACACACAGATCTTCCTTTAGGAAGCTGAAACAGAAAAAGAAATTACGATAAGAACATCAATTACTTTGTTGCTTATTTATAACTTATGCACATGCTAATCTTCATTTATATTTTGACCATTACTATGCAGCTTCTTCGTACTTAATAAAACAGTATAAGTAAATAAGCTTCTTTATACTTAATAAAGCAGCTTAAGTAAACATGCATTTAAGAATTATACGGATGTGATGATGTAATTTACATAATACTACGACTCAATTTATTTCATTAATCAATTATTGTCTTAAAAACTTCATGATATAAGTTATATTTCTTAACAGCAAAAGACTAGCTAATACTAAGACATTAAGTACAAAATATTCCGGCAAATCATAAAATACACATTTATTTTCTTAATTTAATTGTAATATCGAATCAATACATAAAAGTTAATTCACATATACAGAAAACATTGCTCTTATTGATTATTATCTGGGCTTCACATTTGCCATGCGATATGCACAGAAAGAAACGTGTAGATTTATGGCTAGTAAATTTAACAAATTAAACGAAGAACATTAAACAAGCACTTGCGTTTCATTCAGCCATCTGAATTCTCTCATTTAACTTGGACACAACATTATTTCATGAACAAACGTCTACAAGCATAATTCATTATGTAAAGTACAGAATCGCATAATTCATAAATAATAAAACTGTACAAACATAAGTTGATCCTCAGCATGTTACATCTAACAATGAAGAAAAATTAGAATTGCATTTCAGTCTTATGATAGATGGATTTGTAATGGCAGGAAGCACGGATTAACGTGCGCAGCCTTTATTGCGCTCACAGGTGAAGGTGTTCAACGGGCAGGACGAGGACCTTCTCCAGGGAAACGGCTTTGATCTTGAGGTATCGGTTACGAACAAAACAACCAAAACCCGTGGACGATGAACGTGGAGAGGACCGTATGTGGGGCGCGGCTCATGGTCAGACGGTCAATGAACCTATCGTCGTCTCACCTCGACCGATCTCGGCTTCTATCGTCAGCCTGATCGGGCGAGGTCGGACAACTTCGTTCTGTGTTCGACTAAGGTCGTCTTTGACCATTTCTACTGAGCGTTCCATGCATTTAAGGTGCGCACAGCTGGAAAATCTTCGTATACTATATGCTGGAGAGGGAACAAAGATTTATCTCGAGAACAAAAAACATCGAACCTATGCATGTGTCTTCCCGAAAGGTTACTCTGTTTTGTTAAACGTAACAATTTCTTTTCAATAAACATAAGAAAAAAGTTGGTCTTCATGTTGATGCACGAAAAGTAGGATAATGGGAAGTAGGAGGAATTTAAGGATTTCTATCAAATGAATACGTACACAAGTACGAATTTCTATTTATAGATTGGTGTGATTAATGGTAACAGTTTATACCTTGTATGCATTATGATAATTTACACGTTCAATTTTCATTGCTACGTGTACTACCTTCATCCTTACAAATTATGCATTTATATACGTATTACGTGGATGATTTTTTAATGAAACGAATTTTTGAATACAGAAGCTTGCTTAGTTAAAGCGGAAAGTAAATATGCTTAACGTATATACGCTATGTGTATACTGCATATATTCAGAGTGACTTAAGAAGCATTACTTTAAGGTTGCACACTGAAGGTTACTGTCTGAACACGCATCGGCATTGAAAATGTCTTTAGTATAAGTACTAAATCCGTGTTCGTCATCTTGTCTCCTTTTAAATTCATATTGCCTGTATCAGGTTTTGTGAAGGCAACTGCGTAGACTATATAATTCAATTACCGTTTGCCAATGCAATATTTAAAACATCTGACGAAGATGTCAATAACATTCGTTCTTGTAGTTATATAACAGTCGATATTTTGTTTACCTATTCTGTTATACATATTAGTAATTGTTGTTGACGTTACAAAAATAATAAATTCACTTGTTTTAACAGTTATGAAATGTCGGGGTCGACGTGCAGGAGGAAGCTTTCGGTGTTACAGAAACAGTTATAACAATTTTGTAATTTTTTAAGCAAAACTACCAGATGTAATAACGTTTTCAAGTAGATCGGTTCATTATTTCGAATAAATTCTGTTATTTTTACAACTATATTACCAATTTAAAAATAATTGAATTTCTGAATTCATTGAATTTTTAGAAATAACTTATCAATTTTTCTGCTAGTTTTATGTTTTATGTTAGTTTTATAATAATAATTATGTAAAT
>SHCU01000060.1:293657-305167 GCA_004307685.1 Ceratina australensis | reverse complement strand
TTTTTACAACTATATTACCAATTTAAAAATAATTGAATTTCTGAATTCATTGAATTTTTAGAAATAACTTATCCATTTTTCTGCTAGTCTTATGTTTTATGTTAGTTTTATAATAATAATTATGTAAATATATGAAAGAGAAATGAAAAGAAATAAACGAGCGTTTTAAATGCATGTAACGTAACGTAAGATCAGTTCTTGGAAAGAAAAATAAAAATATATATACGCAATGGAAACATGCGCGATTAACAGATATCACGAAATGACGTAAATTGAGTAATCGCTATCCTTTTTTAATTTCTTGGAACACTGCTGCTCTTTCTCGTGACACGTCACTGATGCGCTGTGACGGTTGCTCTTTGCAAGTTAGAACAAGGCTGCCAACTTTTGAAGGCCGAGAAATGTATAAATTCAGCAGAGATTATAGAAAGAAGAAAGTGAAACTCATCGAGTCTGAATAAACTGGCTCCTTGGTTTAGAAAATTAAACGTAGTTTATAAAGAATATTAATTTCTGTGCCACAATTCTGTGATAGCTAGCAGATCATTCATTATAAATGCGAAAGCACAAGCTGAATGAACGCAACTATAACATGTAACTGGCGAGAGAAGTGTTGCTATATATAGAACACTGTTCTTTGTCTACCGAAGTTTTACACGTGTCACAACGATATAACACACTTTTTGACAGTGGATTATGAAATAGTCTTCATTATTGTTAACTAATCACACTTCAGCAATTCACTAACAACACGGTCATTCGGATCGAACAAACAAACAGGTACACGTATAAGCAGTGAATTGATTTACCAAAAATTTCTAGGTGAGCAGCTATGTATCTGATGGTGTCACAGTTACGTAGCGAGGTGCAAATTAGCTACACAAAGTGGACACAGCTGAAAGGAAATCAGTGCGTCTATTCATAGTACGATAAGCGTTTAAGTCTACTGTAACAAAGAGGCCACATACGGCCGTCACACATTCGACGTACGGACAGTCATATGGGCAAGCATTTAAAGGCTCACGGGCAAATGTGCTCGCCCCGGGTGCGCGTGTTGCAGCACATTGCATCCCAACCATTAAATGCCTCGAGTTTGTAATTTTCAGACATCGATCGTTAAATAGCACTTTGTAGAGACTGATGAAAATTACTTTTTGTCTAAACGAAAAATTCTCGCTTAATTAAAGAAATGAATAAAAAATCATCTTTTATATATTATATCAACGAATTAAAACATATAATTAATTATTGAAAATTTGGAATTTTTATCCCAATAAGCAGAAATTCAAACGACAGATGCGCTGCAGATGCAAAATGCCATTATTCTGAAGCTACTCGCCGGTTTCTTTGTTCGATTTCGTTTACGGAGTACTAATAACATGAGAGGCATACGAGTTTTAAAATGAATTGAATGAAATTTTAAATGTAATACAGTTAGAGTTTGACGCTTTAATCATAAGTAAAGGATTATTTAAAACAGACAGAAATTCTAGCGAAACGTCAGAAACGTGACAGTACACGCCTGCTTGGTTTTATGCACACCGATGCGTGTGCGTGCACATTGATCGATGGATGCGTAAATGTAGCTCGTGTATACATATGTTTACAGGAGTCTGTCGGGCATCCGCTACAAAATAAATGCTTCGCGGAGTACATCTCTCGAATCAAAATAAAATATATTTTAGAATGTACCGATAAGACTCGAAATGATCGAATGAAATTTCGGCAAGTCGGAAGTGGACAAAGGCGCGAAACCAATTTCTCGGAGATGACTATGAAAACGAAAACGTTTGACGTAAGAAGTATGCATAGCAATTTCTAGAACAAATTTAATTTTGAAACTACCAGCATCTGAAAACGAAGCGACGTATTACTTTCGGAATTTTTCGAAAGAGAGCTTAGCAACGCGAAGGGGAGGGGATCCAACGTAAACGTCGAAAAATTTTACGTTACGTTTCCAATTCTTCGGCGAAACAATTATCTCTAACGAAGACATGAAATGGACAAAACCGTAAAAGAAACATGCGAGAAGCCATAGAATCAACCTACATCAAAAGTCACACTTATTTAGAATGTCAAAAGTGGGAGTTACGTAGGTGCTTACGAGCAACACTCGATTACCACTCGTGCATCGTTCATTTTTTCTGCTATCGAAACGAATGCTGATCAACTATGCCAGAAGGTTGCGGTTATATTCAAGCGAGAGGACAAAACGTGATGGGGAGCCGACAAGCGGAAGATGCGTTCGGAACCGACATGACGCACGGCCTATGTACGTGCTGCATTGACTCCGAAGCTACCCTCGAGAAAATTCTATCGAATTTAAGGATTTTCAGTAGGACTTTTAGCAAAATAATGCACGCGGCGTGGTAATCTAGCGTTAAAGTCGTTATTGTGGCAGTCACACAACTGATATTCTACAATTTTAGCTTGTAAAACGATGAAAAATCACAATAGCGTTTACTTACGGCCGACGGTTGTTGTTTCTGAAGGCTTTCGCAATCTGTCGGTCGTACTCGGGAACTTCCGTACTGTACGTCTTGTCAAGCCAGTGTCCGCCATGCGACTAACCTCTGGTTCCGCAGGAAGGTAGCTTATTAATGATTTCAATTGTTCATTAGAAAAATTTATTACTAATTTTCCTTACTTTTACCCTTGTAAATGCATAAAAACGTGTTGAAATTAATTTATTATTAGTTTTATTTTTGATTTCAGTGGTAGCAGCATATAAGACGGTATTTCAGACACATTTCTTTCAGTTCCTAATAAGTAATTTCAAATTCATGATTAATCAATATATGATCTAATTTGCATGATGATTTTTTAGTAAAAATTATTGCATTTATTTATATGATTATACTATTTTCCTTTTACATCAAAAAAGAACTATAACTACGTTTATTTTTTGCTGCTTTGAATCCTGCAGTATTGACGGGACTATAGACACGGTAGATTATGTGCAATTATTCTTATATCTATGAACTGATTTGAAATGAACCAAACGTATATTTTATTACTGTTAATTTATTGCTTGAGAATAAATATATCATTGTTATATTGTAATGCAAAAGCTAATTTATAAATAACAAATCTGAATCTAAAAAATGTTAAATGTCGGCAACACAGGTATCTGTTGGATACACGGCTGCGAACACAAAGAGACTATTGTCACATGGGCGGTGCATTAGCTCGTTTAGGCAACTGTCAGTTTCTAAGATTCATAAAAATAGTTCCCTTGATTTTTAAATGTGAATTAATAAAGTAGTTTGTATTTAGATATTAAGAACATTTGTGATAAAACAATCCAGGTTTGCTTTACAAATTGTCATATTTATATTCATTGGAAAATGTTCATTTCATTCCAATTTAACTTTTTCGTATTCATATTTGTCGTACACCATTAGATCCAAATACTGTTCAGTGGCATCTAACCGAATACAAAGATTTTAATAGTGAAAATTATTCTCGTCTTTTATATCATTTCTCCAACACTAAGTACTAATTCACTTAATTATGATATATTACCTTCATGACGATCTCGAAAAGATTGATGATATCTGTACTGTATCTCATCAAGAGTTTAGATAATTTTACGTTCATTAAAAATATTGTTATTCATAGAAAACGTAGAGGTCCGTGCATAATATACAATATAGAACTTTATAAAAATGCATTTAATTCTATATGTAATATGTATATTTGACAGTATTGCAATGTGAAATCCAACTTTTTTTGAGTTTACTTCTACAATTCCATTTATATTTTTAAATCAAAATAAAAAAACTTATATTTATTCATATTCATTTATATGGATGATAATTTATATAATATGAAGTATACAAATTTTAATCAGAGACATATGTACTATTATGATTTTAATAATGATTCATAGTCATAGATATACATGTCATGGTATGACATATATCCATAGTATGATTGATAATATGTCAGTATTACTCACAGCTCTATTGTTCTTAAAATTTATAAATTACCTTAAGTTTTTTATGTATGATAAAAATTTTAATAAAAGTTATATTTTTTTTCTAGAATGGCTCATAGTTCTCAAACATATGGGTCCACAGATCAACGGACGGATGTACCTGATGTGGGATTTAGTCCTACTGAACTTTATAGTCTCTGTGAAAATATTAGCACTAATATATACACAATTAACACAAGTTGGAGAACACTTGAACGTGCACATAAAAATATTGGAACCAATAAAGATAATCAGGGTCTAAGAGATAAGATGTAAGTAATTTGAGTAATGAATTACTAGAGTACTATACATGGCTTTGTACATCATCTGATTTCATGTATCATGTGTATATTTTTTTTTTCAAGGCACATAACAAATTTAAGCACGAATCAAGTAATAACTCAAACAAGCAAGGATATTGCAAGACTGACAGTGTTAATGAGGAAAGGGGATAAACAACAAAAATTGCAAATTGAGAAACTCACTACTGATTTCACAGATGCTTTGCGAAGATACTCAGATATGCAGAAGGTAATGCAATTAAAGTAATATGATCTGTTTTCTCTTAAAATATTTCTTCTATTTCTAATTATTTTTGTTATGGTGTTTATATAGTCAATTGCTGAAAAGATGAAGAGACATATTTTGCCTACAATTAATGTGGAAAATTCTATGGATCCAGAAGATGAAGAACAACAACGTTTATTTGAAGCTCAGGAACAAGAGCACAGAGCGACACACAGGTTTGAGAATTATTAATTACAATGTATATTATTAATCTAGAAATGCTATAAAATGCACTTGAATGTGTGGTAAGTTCGTTTTTTTATTTGCATGTTAACGCAAGCTCATTAAATGATGTCAATTAAATATGCAACAAAGTGTTTTAAAAAAATCTGCATTTTCTTATGTATTCAGAAATCTAGAATTTCGACAAGACTTATTGTTGGAGAGAGAAGATATGGTAAAGTGTATTGAAGGTGATATTCTGGATGTGAACCAGATAATGCGGGAACTCGCAGCGGTGGTGTATCAGCAAGGAGACACAATAAGTAAGTAATCTCGGCAGAAATCAGTAATCAAACTTCATGACTTGTGCTCTAGAATTTTGAATTCTGCATTCATCCGACAAGAATATTTATTACGTGGTCTCTTATTATAATTCATCTCTCTTTCAGATACAATAGACAGTCATATAGAAAACGTACATGGAAACGTAGAGCTGGGAGCGCAAGAATTGATCAAGGGAAGTAATTACCAAAGTAAATATCGTCGAAAAGTTTTTATCTTACTGTTGCTTGCGATCATAGTCGTTGTTATATTAATTATTGTCCTAGTCACTAAATTAAGTTAGCGCTGTTGATCACCATAGATAATGCGCTAGTGAAAAGGGTTGTCTCAATCTATTTTATTGGTCACAGGATTAATACCAAGGACAGATAATGTACCTAAATTGTCAGTTTCTATACTAGAGACATGCGATATGGGGAGAGGATAGACTTATTTTATATCCGTGTGTAAATTTAATACATAATTCAAGCATATTATTTTTCTGTATTGATCCAGATCGTGCACTATACTTGCTGCAGAAATTAATTGGTACTTGCGTTTTATTGTAGCTTGAATTTAATAATAATTGAGATTTGAACCAAGATATTAAATTCTTGACTTGAAACTTTCAATAACAAAGCAGCTTTTATGAGCAAAACATAATTTCAAATAGAGCGAAGTGGTGTGTCATTTTTTTTATATCTGCAAACAGTTATTTAATTCAATTATTTTATTTGTATTATATATTATTTTCACATCGATTTATGTAACACTATAAACATCACAAATATTTAACAAAGGTGTTAATGTTACGTTCTATTTCAAAATTTTATGGCAACATATATATATTATTTGTTGAAAATGCAGTTATGTGTTCTACATCAAATTCTATATTATTTCGAGTGCTTATTATTACGAGATATTTATGTACTGTACATACAAAAAATAGTTATAATTTATTTGTCAAAGAATACTTTATCCAATATTTTAAATTTTCTTTACTTTAGAAAATTATGAACTCAGTACTATGTAAATTAATAACTTGACACTATAAGTTGATAAATTTTCAATGTCTAATTAGCTTACATACTCCATAATCTGCTTTATTCTCGAATAATGTGCTATAGTTTCTGTTAAGTTCCTGTTACTTGAAATTTAAAGAAAGTAGGAATTGCCAAAAAATAACCACACATGAGATATGCATCTCTTTATATAAATTTTTATCATTTTAAATTATGACTCGAGTGCTGTTCTTTATTTCGCTTTTTGATATCTTTCCCGCACTTAATCTTATATTTCAGTTGATACCGATATCTGAACTGTTGTACGTACAATGTGTAAGAGGTTTCTTTTTATAAATTAATTGCTAATAACAAGGTGAAGTTTATGATGTTAAAAACATATAAATCAATAATTCTCATTTATTATATGCGGTGAAATCTCACTTTCACAGGTACTAAGAAAATATTTACAGAATAAGATGTCTAATATGTAGGGGATACCAAACTTGTTAACATTTACCTTCATGCTCACATTTTTGTAAGAGACTAAAAATGTACTATTACAACATTTTTATTAAATAATAATTGTAATAATTTATCGGAATAAAAAACACGTACGAATGTTAGTCAAATGACAAAATGCATTATGTTCAGAATCTAAACTTAATTGAACTGTATACATTGTTAACATGTGATTTTTATAATCGTTTTTTAGTAGGCTCCTAACGCCTTTTATTACAGATTGCTTGTAAGCCTACTGATGCTTGCAAATTTAGAAATGAAAAGAAATATATATTTATATATATATATATATAAGATTGAGACAGCCATTTTCTGTGGATCGGTTCAACTCGTATATGATTATTAGGCATTCCAAAATCTAAAAGTCCAGTGATTACATTATCATTAAGATTATAACTTGAATATTGTATATACAACTAAGCATTGACATTTAAAATAAATTGCATTATGTATGACACTAACAATTATTACGTCGTGTACACACTTAATAGCAACAATTTGTCATGACAACGATGAGCTGTATGCTACAATGTAGTAGGTTTTAAGCGATTTTTTTTCTTTCTTAATATATCACGCTGCTTTTAAATAAAATAACACGTACCTACTTTATTTTATTGAAAAATAAAGAAACATGCTATTTGTGTGTACATACAGGGTGTTCCGTTTAAGTAGAACATCTACTACTGGGTTAAAGTTAAAATTCTGTTTCAAAGAAAGATGTTTAGTATAAGTAAAAAGGCACATTATCTGATAGAAACAATCGTTAAATCAACAAAATAGCAGGAGAAATGTCAACGTTCTGTTCATTTCTTTAACATAAAAGCAACGGCGAACAACCCTTACATAAAAGCAATGGTGAAGCATTGAATGCCTTCAGAGAAAATTTCCTTTATAGTAAAAAAATTTATGGAAACCATGGTTTTCGAAGATTTTCAGATTTCGCCAGATTCTGGGATATGATCTTTGAGACTTTCTTTCTGCAAAGCTAACGAGTAATAATTACGTTATAAAATTCTTATTTCATTTACAGAAAAATTTATAGATACAACAATGAAAAAGCTTTGTAATTTTCAGTAATTGCAGATGTGTGATAAAGAATATGATAAAAAACTATCTTTATTATGCTTCTCAAGAAATAAAACGGTTGTAGTTTAATATCTTCCATTTTATCACAATATTAATAATTTATTATCATCGTGATGTACAAATTGTACTGCATCATCCATATGTGAAATTAAGTTTACATGTCGTGCACTAATCACGTATTAATCATTTAACCTGTTTTATATACAAAATGTATGTTCATTTGTTATACATTATTAGTATATTGTTACTAATAACTAATTGTTCATGTTACTTTTTATGTTAAATGGTAATTGCATGCTTTTATATTTACATAATTTTTTACTTCATTCTGATAACAATTTTATATTTGAAACTTGTAACGTGCACGTATAAAATTTATTTGTTCGATTTTTTAATTCGAAGAATATTTAGTATACATTTATATTTATCAAAGATACTCATACTTTATGATATCATATATACAACAAGAATAAAAGAATATAGAAGCATAATTTCTTCGCACTATATCGTGCCCACAAGCATGCGAAAGTAGGCCGAGCGCTTAAATGAAATATTTGAAACGGAGCGATTGAGATAGTAAGTAAATGGATAGAAAGTAAATGAAATAGTTTCTTTCCTACTGATGTACGTGTACGCGCGTGTGTGACAAAAATTAGTGTAAATCTAAAACATCTTTTCTTTATCTTTTACGAGCATAATAAAAATATATTGGATGCTCGGTTTACTCTCTGCTGTTCATAATCATTCTCTGAACTGAATGTATATAAATGTTGATAAGTTATAAAACACTCAGTCTTAATTCTTTTACATATCACTTTTTTCTTTATAAGTGACATCAATTAAATGTAAAGAAATACGTTGATAGATTACAGCAATTGATGGAACCAACAAATAAAATAATAACAATGACACTAATTAAACCTTATCGTAACTAAGTTTTTACTTTATTTTGTTGCTGAGATCGTCTAGCTTTTATCCTTGCTTGCAAAGTGAGAAGAAGGCCTGCTAAGACATCGTGATTAGGCAACTTCTTGGCGAACAACAAACGTTTAACCGAATCATCGTAAGTTAATAGAGCGACCATATTTTGTAGTAAAAATCCTTGACAATATTCTAAGAGCTGCATGGCATTATAAACCTGAAAATAATTTACGTAATTTATATACTGTAGATACTTGAAAATCGAAAATATCCAAAAGTAGAGATCTTGAACATTTGAAGAAAATATACCTTTGCGTGAATGTACATAGAAACGATATTGTCGAGATCAATCATTGAAGAACATTGTGCTTCGCAATACCTAAGCAAGCCATCTAATTGAAAGAAATTTGCAGCAGCCATTAATTCCAAAACGTCACTTTGATTAACTTCTAATGTGGCACAACCACCGTGATATAAAAATTCCATAACCATCTGCAAATAAAATTGCAACCAAATTTTAAGTGTATAATTTTTATACATTAGTGGTAGAGAATATTTTTTACTCGAACATACCTGAAAAATGTGATATCGAATATCATTAATTTGTACAATCGGTGGATTTCCCTCGCACAATTTTGAACTTAACATGTTTCTAAATCTTGGCGACGATGTGACCAATACGATTTTATGGCCATAAAAAACTCTTCCTTCCACTCTGAATTGTACATCGCTTAATTCCGGATTATTTACAAACTTGGGATCTATTCTTGATCCGCTGGAAAGTGTAGTGTCTCTAATGGGTTTTATGGGTTCCCATCCATAACACGTGCAGAAGATGTCAGCGAGAAGAAGCGTCGTGCCTTCTTTCTGTAAACACCATAAAAATTATTTTTATTCGAATGACAATTATATTCATCTAGATAGATGACTCACTTTACTATATCTAAAAATATTAAACAACAAGGGGAGACACTCTTGTACAAATTGCGTTGAGTAGTCATCGGGGCACACTTGTAGAAAATCTTGGAGCAATTGATCTATCACTGAATCTAATCTCATCTCATGAGCTGTTGCAAGGCTGTGCATCCAACAATGCAACGTCCAACCCACTTTTAATCCACGTAATTCCATCGTGATATCTGTGAAGGAAGTCTAAATAGAATTCTCGTGGAATTTGAACTAGGATTTAGATACGCGTTCAAATTAATTTTTAAAAAGTTCTATTACCTAAGTGATTGCTTTCGGCACTATGATACATAGCTTCTTGCAAGGCCTTATTTTGAAGCTTATTAAATACTGGCTCCTTTCCTTCTCTCCTGTTTCCTCTTCCATCAACAGTTTGTTGTTGCAAACTAGTACCCGCGCTACCTTCTGCAAGAATTTCTTCCAATGATAATACTTCTTTTTCTCCTCGTTTGGCGGAGAAGTTTAATGGATGAGATAATAATTGATGAAGACAGCTCCTTTGACCATGAGCTGTAGCCACTGATATTGCACTATAGATCAAGGAAGCCATAAATTAATTCATTTGAAAATCAAAATGAAATTACTTGTACTTGCCTGTAACAACCACGTTGAGCGGAACCAGAATATGAAAACGAGTCCTTTATCAAAGTTGATAAGAATGGTTGAGCTCCGTGAGCTAAAAGTAACGCTACCATTTCATTATTGCCAGACGCAGTAGCTGCTTGTAGAGGTGTAACAGTCGATTTGTCTTCGCTCAATTTGGCACCACCTTCTACCGCTGCTCCTCTCTCCAATAATATTCTAGCGATGTTACAATGTCCCAATAAAGCTGTGTACGTCAAAGCAGTCCAGTGTTGTGTTTCCGCATTGAATCCAGTTTGAATGTAACAAGTGCTATTAGAAATGTTGCTCGACGCGCTCGGTGAACTTGAAGACGAACTCAGGGATTGTGCACTTTTTCCTGGAGATATTACTGCGGGCAGTACGATTGGACTCCTAACGTTCGATCCACCTGGTGACGCTGAAATCTTAGAAGGTGTATTTCCTGATTGCCCAGAGGCTGGAGGTGGGCTCTCAACGTTTAAATCAGCACCAGCGTCTAATAAAGCTAAGACGGCAGTTTCATCTCCATTGATACATGCTATCATTAAAGCGGTGAACCCGTTATCATTCACAGTGTTAATTTTTGTTGCTGGCAGAAGAGGTATGGCTTGAGCTATAAGGTCAGTGCGACCACTCGTTAACATCTTGAATGCCATATCCATTGTTAAGAGACGAACGTATTCGGAATCGTCTATGCGTTTTGAACATACTGAAACTTCCTCAAAGCTGTATAGGAAATTAAGTGTTTGTTATAGTCAAGAGATCACTTTCTTATTGTTTTGATAAATAAATCGTAACATATATTACCATATTGGTCTGATTGGGCAGTCTACACCAGGCAATAATAATCTCGCGGCTTGGTTAATGTCATCTTGATCTACAACCAGTCCGTGCCTATGTTCTGCATGTGCAGTCGCGACTCTTAGCCATTCGATTAGCGGAGGAAGTACAACGTACGCTCGTTCATATGCGAGCTCTTGTATCCCGGAACCTCTTTCACCGTGCTCTAACTACATAAATTTCAGTTCGTTAGTTCACATTTAACGAATGAAACTAAATGTAGATAAAGGAAAGGGCGAACAAACCTGCGAACACCTCATATAATAAAAAAGTGCATTTAGTGCCTTTGCTGTCAATGATATTGGTGCACGTCCTGCTTGAGTTACTTTCGAGATCAAGTCAATTAATTCTGACATTGACCCGACGCAGGTAGTTAGAAGAGACGGTTCTAACGCGGACCCTACAGCGTCCCTTCCGCTCCGGGACGATGAAGAGGAATTTAGGGAACTGACGCTGGCCCAGCGTGGCATGGCAAGAGCACCTTCATATTTTATAACAAAACATAAATAACAATTATTATGAGATCACAAATCGTATTTTAT
>SHCU01000060.1:255308-278711 GCA_004307685.1 Ceratina australensis | reverse complement strand
CGCAATCGATAATTTTAATGTTACGCATCGATGGGTAATTATTATCGATTATAATTTGGTGTCATACATATTGATAAAGCCACGATGGGTTGTGTTTTGCATACAAATCATCAAGCGTGCACACGACACGCTTACGCGTAAGAATATCAATGAACCATATAAGTTTACAAATTCCCGAAGCGAACTTCGCGATGTAGGACAACACAATGTACAAGTTTATCTTTAAAGAGTCTCATGAATCTTTGAAAAGCTTTAAATCTCCTTTTTCCAAGTCTCATATTAATTTTCATACGTATTTCGGGATCAGTGTTTTAACTTCGTATGATCCACGTTCTGGAAATAACTTGATTTTTTTTTTAATTATTTCATATCCTCATTAGCTTTTTTTCAAATTTTATATTCACGCGAAAGGCACTATGAAAGTTCGAAAACGTTATACGATTAATAAATAGCCTGGTATTTTGTGTTGGTTATCGCGTGCGACCTCGTGGCATGTACATACCAGGTGAACGAACTTCGAAAATTTGTGAGCCTATTACGTGAACCCTTAAATTTCAGTGCCTATTTGTATGCCGAACAGATTTTTCAGAGGCCGAACACGTGGTGCGAGGCTTGGTATCGATGGAACTAAATGATGGGGAAAGGGGGAGTGTGTCTTACGAATATATGCTCGTTCGACATCGTTAATCGAATCGGTCGTAATTACGTACATCGTAAATTTTAATGATCCTTAATCGGATCGGTAAGTGGACTGGCTTCTCTTAACGGTGATGTTTTGAGATCCCGCTAAACACTGTACCAAAAAGACAATCTGCAATCTGCATTGTGCGTTTCAGAGCAAAAGTCTTTGAACTCGGCCGATTTCAAAATAACGTTCACATTCTATAGAAATCGTGAACGTTAACTTCGTGATAATGTGTATCGGCAAAATTAGCACAGTTGACCAAACAACGATATTTTGAACACAATATTAAGGTAGCCTGTACGTGTAATATAATGCAGATAGACACGGGCGTTCTGTATAACGTTGATTTACGATAATGTCATGAGGATCAATCGTATCTGAAATATCACACGGCTGTAAATCGTGTCTTTTTGACATGAATATCCTATGTTTCGCCAACATTGCATGGATCCGATGACACACTGATACTGCCTTGCCATCATGTTCTTATGGAACCCTATGCTCACGTTACAGATCATCGATACCGAACCACAAGCTTTTAGCCACTTGACACCCGATCAATTTAAAAACAGTGAAAGGTGCCTGAATGCATTTCAAACGGTAGCTTGCCTCACGAATACGTGCATAATATGTAACGATGTTAACGTTATATGAGCCTTTACTTAGATAAGAGCAATGACAATTTGTTTTTAACACATTTAATCGAACGATTGCTACTCCGCAAGTACTACGTCTCATAACTTTTTCATCAAATTCTACATGCTAAAACAGGATAAAAAATATGGTGAAAATGTAAAAAATTCATATTTCAGAGGAATTTCAAAATTTTAACAAGTTTTCAATTAAATACAAATATTAAAGGGAGTCACTGTACATTGCAGAACGATCTCTAATTTCGTGTAAAGAGAGGTCAATGTTCTCGAGGAGATAACCGGGCGGGTTTTAATCGATCCTTATCGGGGTTAGCGGATCACCGTTGAACGCGACCATTAATCAAATCTTCGTTAAGATCGATATCGATTACAAGAGATGACCGGTGGATCAGTGACCGGGGCTTACGGATAATAAAAGAACACTCACCGACGCGGCTTGGGTCGCAATATCTCGTGACCGGAATCGGATATGCAGATACTCAGGCTCAACGGGCCCCCATAGTGTTCTGGAGGCGTACCGGATTGGATGGTCTGCTGTTGAGGACTGGATATACCGCCAGAACCGGAAGTACCAGTCAAAAACAACGGCTGCTGCCCGCAACCGTTCATCGTGGCTCGCTCGACGTTCATTGTGTCTCCCGCTGCTGATTGCGCTGGAAGACCTGCGAATTTCAGAGTAATCTTGTAGTTTCGTAAAAATTATACAATTCATTTATAAATTTCATGCATTCAATTTTTGATACTTTTAATAGTTTTACACGTTATACATCCACATTACTTCTACGTACTAAAATTTGTTTGCATAAAATTCGTAATCGATTTAAGATGTTTCATCAGATTTTCATTCTGTATAAACATGTGTATGTATTTCAGAGCATTTCGAATTGTGAATAGAACCAACTGAAATGAAAAGGCGTAGAAACTTTCAACATGAGAAATCAACGCACGATCGGGAAAATCTTTGGTAGAAAGTAATTATGCGAAACTTTCTTCTCAGGCTCGAAGGTCATTAACAAAGCATCTAGATGATTCTGAGAATAATTAGCGACAAGATAACATCACGGACGAAAGGAAACAATCCTGTGTCTACTCATATGCCCGGTGTCTATTGTCGCGCCGCGAACGGTGTTAATTATCGTTGAAACAGCGTGGCGTACGTTAATAGGGAGAGTATCGCCCGATATGATGTTCGTCTCGTGCAGTCTTCGAATACCTTTCGGGAAAATTCATCAGAACTTTCTCTATTGAAAATATGATCGCGATCCGGAGAGGAATTAAAACGAATTACCTAAAGGAAACGCTGAACATGAAACTCCAGACTAGAATTATTTGTCATCTGTTTCCGTAGTAAATAAAAAATGAATTTTCTCCAAGATCAGAAATTTATGAGCAATTAAAGTAGTTGCATCGAAAGACATTCGATACGAGATTCATAAATCTCATAAATTTTTTATGTTGTTACGTATAAGTAATCACGAAAAAACGCAACACGCGCGAGTAGAATTTTCTCACTTTGTACTAATTTTCTTTATCTTTACGTTAAATTAACGCAACCTGTTCTGCGTTGCAAGCCAATTGATAACTGGTTTTCAATTGCTCAGAAACGTTTCTGGGTAACTGTCACATAGATAACTGACTTTCCACTATAATTATCGAGTTACTACTTCACAAGTCCCTACATTCAATTACAAAAGTAATAAAGCATGTTTAAAGCTGATATCTAAAATTAAAGATAGTAGTGGCATTACGTGAAAATTCATATCAAATTTAGTTGCATAACATTGGATGAATGCAAAGATTCCTTAAATTAATCAGCTTTACAGGATAACAGCCGAACATAAGGAGTAGATAAATGCACAAAATGCATGAACGCATCGGTGCGCAGGAGTAAACAAGAGAGGGTGTGGTTCGATGGTGTCTCGTTGCATAAGTGGATGGTAACGGTTGCCAGTGCAGTTCGATTAACCCTTTAAAGAACTGCAATTCTCCACGCATGAACGATTCCGTAACTCGGCGAATAAAGTCGTACGAGAGAGCTCGCGAATCTCTTGTTTGACCAACCGCATGAACCACGTTTCGTTCGATCACGTAAGGTGTATCAAGAAATAGTTTTCACATTGTGAATTAACTCGATAATCTTCTTATAAATAACGACAAAAATAAGCATAGAAACAGTAGCTTTTCATACTATAACAACGACTTTTTATTTGGATTTGACCATACTTGATGACTTTATAAAAACATTATATTCGAATGAACTATTAAAATAACATCAAAAGCGCAAGAAGTATCACTGTTTAAAATAAAAGAATCTATATCCTGTTTGGCATAAAAATAAAATTTAATGTACTTGTTATATTAGTATTACAGAATTCGCATCTAATTGCGAGAGACGGAATTATAATTAATTCGTTTCTCCCTCATCAGCATTTAATCGTGTTAAAAGATCAGTAAAAGTGAACACTTTCATTACTTTCTGTCTGTACTACTTGTACATGTCACATAATAATGTATTCCCGTATTGTAGGTAGTAACAGGCAAAACTTCGAATGAAATTTCTACTAAATTAACGAAATTCAATGTGAAGCAGTTAGTAATACTGGGAAAAGAATAATGATTAAGAAAAGAAAACGAATAAGTGCATAAAGAGGGCCATCAACCACGTTGCGAATCGTAAGCGAAGGTAGTGGTGACGACTTTTCAACGACGAGAGCGCGGACTCGTGTTGCTCGCTTTGACGAGCTCTTGTATGCAATTACTCTGGCTGGCTCCCAAAGTGCTTCCTTAAGAGTGCGTATAAGGAACACCGCGTCTCGCGTTCAGCCTTTCCTCCAAAAATGCCCCTTCCGTGCAAAGTGAAAGCATGTGCGGCTACCTTTTCGCAGAATTTTCATCCAGGCGACATTCTTCAATACCCTTCCAAAGTTTTTATAAAAAAACACGTTTTAATCGTGTTTCAAAAAATTATTTTCTTTAAAGCAAATTTTATTTAAGCCTATGAAAATATGTGGTTCATTTAATGTACGCATATGTATTTGCATAATTTATTCGTGACCCAATTACTCGTGAAGTTTGGTCTTATTCTACCTTGACTAATCTTTTTATAGAATAACCGGTTTTTCGCGGTAGTTTTGTATCTTGTTCGTTCGATTCATTATGATTCGGTTTCTATCCGTATTTAAGTTCTGCTCTACTTGTACCGCTTTATAATGACACTTGCAGATAACGGCTAAACTTCATTTCTTATTACATTCAGATTGCACGATTGCAAACGTTATCGCTATTCGTTTGATAACCACCTTTCTAGGCGATCGCGTGAGGAATCCTCGAGTATAACACATTTCTGGAAAATAACGGTACACCATATACTTTTTATTGCGGTCACAAAAATATAATTCGTCAACGTTAACAGATTCATGACAGATTCATTTCCATAACTGTCATCCACCTACAGATACTAATCAAGGATCGAACCTGAAGCGGTTGACAATCACCGATAAGAGTCTCGCAAGTTAACATAGATGCTGTTCTATCTTAAAAATCACGTTTTATATTATTTCCATCTGAATTTACCGTTCACGTACATAACTACGTTTACATAGGGAGTAAGAAATTCCTTTATCAGGAATCTATGAACTTTCAACCAACAAACTTGTGGGTTAATTCAATAGACTTCTTGAGCCTTGAAAAATATGTAGACATTTCCTATTACATAAAATATTTTACCTTTTTCAACGAAATCCAATATTTGGCTACAACTTTTCAACTTTCCGATGAGATATTAAAAATATATGTGTATGTACATCAAGTTTTAAGAGACAGATTACTGTTCATACTCCTGCAGTAGAAACAAAGTGAAAATAATATGGCACTTGCGGTGATTTAGTAGTGGACCATGAGAAAATTCGTGTTCCAGGGAGGTGCACGTGGGCGTAAACAAAAGTATGACTTCGCCTGGAGCACTGGAAATGCGCTGAGCGCTGCTGCGCTGGGTCTTGTATCTACGTGAAGTATACATCGACCACGCCGAACGGGTGTACGCCGTACGGCGTATGTATGACATTGAGTGTATCCGTACATACTTACATACGGCGTGGCATGGCGAACGGTCGTCCGCCCCGCGGCCACCGCATTCCAACGGTTGTCCAAACCAAAACCTATATCGTATATACCCATCTCGTTCTCCCGTTCCCTTTTCACGTGCTACGCTCTCTCTTTTTCCCCGCTGTCCTACTCTTTACCCCTTCTACAGACAATTCCTTCCACCTCCATCGCTGTACTACCTCTTATTCGAACCCTCGCCGCGATCTTCTTCGGAGGAGAAACGCGGCTTCACATTGTCTCCCTCCGTCCCTCTTTCACTTCTTCTCTATCTGTTCTGTTCGTTCGTGGTATCACGAGCACCGAGCGACACTTGCCATGATCTCGCAGTGAATTTCTCGTTTGATACGTTGATCCGGCGTATTTGGCAATCAGCCGCATGCATCCTTAAATTAATCAGCTTTACAGGATAACAGCCGAACATAAGGAGTAGATAAATGCACAAAATGCATGAACGCATCGGTGCGCAGGAGTAAACAAGAGAGGGTGTGGTTCGATGGTGTCTCGTTGCATAAGTGGATGGTAACGGTTGCCAGTGCAGTTCGATTAACCCTTTAAAGAACTGCAATTCTCCACGCATGAACGATTCCGTAACTCGGCGAATAAAGTCGTACGAGAGAGCTCGCGAATCTCTTGTTTGACCAACCGCATGAACCACGTTTCGTTCGATCACGTAAGGTGTATCAAGAAATAGTTTTCACATTGTGAATTAACTCGATAATCTTCTTATAAATAACGACAAAAATAAGCATAGAAACAGTAGCTTTTCATACTATAACAACGACTTTTTATTTGGATTTGACCATACTTGATGACTTTATAAAAACATTATATTCGAATGAACTATTAAAATAACATCAAAAGCGCAAGAAGTATCACTGTTTAAAATAAAAGAATCTATATCCTGTTTGGCATAAAAATAAAATTTAATGTACTTGTTATATTAGTATTACAGAATTCGCATCTAATTGCGAGAGACGGAATTATAATTAATTCGTTTCTCCCTCATCAGCATTTAATCGTGTTAAAAGATCAGTAAAAGTGAACACTTTCATTACTTTCTGTCTGTACTACTTGTACATGTCACATAATAATGTATTCCCGTATTGTAGGTAGTAACAGGCAAAACTTCGAATGAAATTTCTACTAAATTAACGAAATTCAATGTGAAGCAGTTAGTAATACTGGGAAAAGAATAATGATTAAGAAAAGAAAACGAATAAGTGCATAAAGAGGGCCATCAACCACGTTGCGAATCGTAAGCGAAGGTAGTGGTGACGACTTTTCAACGACGAGAGCGCGGACTCGTGTTGCTCGCTTTGACGAGCTCTTGTATGCAATTACTCTGGCTGGCTCCCAAAGTGCTTCCTTAAGAGTGCGTATAAGGAACACCGCGTCTCGCGTTCAGCCTTTCCTCCAAAAATGCCCCTTCCGTGCAAAGTGAAAGCATGTGCGGCTACCTTTTCGCAGAATTTTCATCCAGGCGACATTCTTCAATACCCTTCCAAAGTTTTTATAAAAAAACACGTTTTAATCGTGTTTCAAAAAATTATTTTCTTTAAAGCAAATTTTATTTAAGCCTATGAAAATATGTGGTTCATTTAATGTACGCATATGTATTTGCATAATTTATTCGTGACCCAATTACTCGTGAAGTTTGGTCTTATTCTACCTTGACTAATCTTTTTATAGAATAACCGGTTTTTCGCGGTAGTTTTGTATCTTGTTCGTTCGATTCATTATGATTCGGTTTCTATCCGTATTTAAGTTCTGCTCTACTTGTACCGCTTTATAATGACACTTGCAGATAACGGCTAAACTTCATTTCTTATTGCATTCAGATTGCACGATTGCAAACGTTATCGCTATTCGTTTGATAACCACCTTTCTAGGCGATCGCGTGAGGAATCCTCGAGTATAACACATTTCTGGAAAATAACGGTACACCATATACTTTTTATTGCGGTCACAAAAATATAATTCGTCAACGTTAACAGATTCATGACAGATTCATTTCCATAACTGTCATCCACCTACAGATACTAATCAAGGATCGAACCTGAAGCGGTTGACAATCACCGATAAGAGTCTCGCAAGTTAACATAGATGCTGTTCTATCTTAAAAATCACGTTTTATATTATTTCCATCTGAATTTACCGTTCACGTACATAACTACGTTTACATAGGGAGTAAGAAATTCCTTTATCAGGAATCTATGAACTTTCAACCAACAAACTTGTGGGTTAATTCAATAGACTTCTTGAGCCTTGAAAAATATGTAGACATTTCCTATTACATAAAATATTTTACCTTTTTCAACGAAATCCAATATTTGGCTACAACTTTTCAACTTTCCGATGAGATATTAAAAATATATGTGTATGTACATCAAGTTTTAAGAGACAGATTACTGTTCATACTCCTGCAGTAGAAACAAAGTGAAAATAATATGGCACTTGCGGTGATTTAGTAGTGGACCATGAGAAAATTCGTGTTCCAGGGAGGTGCACGTGGGCGTAAACAAAAGTATGACTTCGCCTGGAGCACTGGAAATGCGCTGAGCGCTGCTGCGCTGGGTCTTGTATCTACGTGAAGTATACATCGACCACGCCGAACGGGTGTACGCCGTACGGCGTATGTATGACATTGAGTGTATCCGTACATACTTACATACGGCGTGGCATGGCGAACGGTCGTCCGCCCCGCGGCCACCGCATTCCAACGGTTGTCCAAACCAAAACCTATATCGTATATACCCATCTCGTTCTCCCGTTCCCTTTTCACGTGCTACGCTCTCTCTTTTTCCCCGCTGTCCTACTCTTTACCCCTTCTACAGACAATTCCTTCCACCTCCATCGCTGTACTACCTCTTATTCGAACCCTCGCCGCGATCTTCTTCGGAGGAGAAACGCGGCTTCACATTGTCTCCCTCCGTCCCTCTTTCACTTCTTCTCTATCTGTTCTGTTCGTTCGTGGTATCACGAGCACCGAGCGACACTTGCCATGATCTCGCAGTGAATTTCTCGTTTGATACGTTGATCCGGCGTATTTGGCAATCAGCCGCATGCGGACGGTGTCTCTGTTTTCCCGCAGGACACCGATCAAATCCCTTGACCTTTCTTAGAAAGAGCCATTCACCTCCTCCTTACTTGTCATTATTACTTTATCCTATTCGCTGCCCTATAGATGCGGCTACGAGGATAAAACTACTCGTGGTGCATTCCTTCCTCGCGTATCATCGAGGACAACTTACGTGCCTTACGCCTTCGCCTGCGACCGTGATTTCTTACGCGATGCTGCTGTAGAATGCGCGTAAACCCTCCCCGTGGGACCGTAGATCAATACGATTTATAGGATCGTTATGCCATGGGTAGATCTACGGTTGCGATTTGGTGTAAAGTGAACGAACGACGATTTAATAGCTCGCGGTAAAAACGCTCGAATGTACCATGCTTGAGTAAGGTTTACTGCAGCGAGATGCATGTCAATAATGAAATTTTGTCTAATACATAAATAAAATTCGTGGTGTATGTGTACTGTGTATTATGTACTAAGCACACGTTTTACATTGAAATAAGTAATATAAAATCACAATTTTTCAGGGTCTAATCTCTGTCTGACTTACTTATTTAGCATAGACTAAACCTGGAGAGTCAATCACGCATTATTCCGTTTTTAGCAGGTAAATGCATTCTTGTGAATGTGAGATAATCGATCTCAGATTGTGCATTGAGCGTTCGATAGAAAAGTACGCTATTGGACCTGTATCACTGTTTTCGTCCACGTCACTAAGCGAAAGTCCGAGAAGGAGGATCACGATCTATCAGAGAAGATCTCTCAAAAGTATGCATCCTATGCAGCAACCGGTTGGCTGTAAATCCTTTCAAAGGTTTAAATCGTTCTTTCACGAAGATTTATACCGCACTTTATGATCTCTGAACGAATCAGAGTCGGTGAGTGCTTGATCTCCGATAAAGGAACAAAAATGAACTTTGAAGGTTCACGGTTTGATCATAAGAACTTGAGAAAAATTCCATTTTCAAGAAAACCGGTTTTCAACACTTATTAGAAGTTAAAATATATAACTCTTCTGACTGAGTTTTCCGATCTAACTACTTGACAACTATTATATCTTGGATAATAAAAACATAAAGTACTTCGAGTACTCAACTAAGATTATCAAGGTATCACTAAAATTGATATAATGTGGTTATCTATGTGGCAGTTACTGCATTTTATAGTTAATAAAGAAATCATATACAACACTCTAACAACAAACTTTTGGCACTTTTAGACGACCTTATCACTTTTACATGCAGTATGAAATTTATGGCAATTAAGTACACAAAGCTCTTAAAAAACTATTACAAATTAGTTTTTCCAGTTAGTTTAATTGAGAAGACTTACCAAACTCGTTTCAGTATGTTGATGGAAATGAACTTGTGTATACATTCGTCATCGCGAGCACACAAAGAGCACTTAAAATTATTATTAATAAAAACTTCACTTTTTTCCATTCAGTCTTCACGTTGCATCAGCATTTTTTAATTTTCACTGTTTCATTAAGAGATGCATAAATAGAAGACATGTCACAATATTAAATGTACATAATCATGCCGGAGCATGCACTGCAATATTTCGTGAAACTGTAAACACATATGAACTTTTTTAAACTATACCACACAGACGGTGATGTTGGCGCAAACGCATGATGTGTCGAAAGCAACAATATCCTTGATCAACAAGAGTGAGTTAGATTTACCCTGATTTTTAATTCTGCGAACAATATCTTTCATCTGATTAACGAGACAAAATATCCGCACGCCCGTCTTTCCGAGTCGCCGCTTTTCGGCAGCTGTCAATTACTAGCAACACAGGCGCCGCGTTTGTGCAGCATCCCAGCAGAACCACTTTCGGTCCAGGCTACAAAAAAAACTTTATAAGCCAACAACACAGAAAATGATGTTTCTGCCATCTGTCAACATATATCGAAAACATAATGCTTCAAGATTTATCAGTAGAGTTAAGTTTCTACCTTTGCAATATCATACAATTTTTTAAATGAATATAATTTATTTATTTCATTTATTTATATTATTTTCTTTACTTCATTATATTTTGATGAAAAAAGGAATTTATATAAGACTCTTAACAATTACTCTCCTCTATCTGTAATTATACATAAATGCAAATGTAAATTAAGCTATAATTAGAAAAACTGTGATATAGTATTCATATATAGAGAGCATGTTATCATCTTATCAAGGCGAGTGTAATCGCATGAAAAGTCAACAAAAAGAACTTACGCATGTCGTAAGACATTTTTGGATAACATTGTTTAACATGGTTTTAGAAACAGAATAATGAGATATATTGTCCATACATACTTGTTCTTTTTCAGATAACCACGTCGCTGAATGTAGCAGCAGAGAGAAAATTTTCTCTCTGGTGTGGTTATATCAATGATATCAATGATATGTATGTATACATAAAGAATAGAAGCAACTTCAGGTGAGTTTGAAAACGATACAAGTCAGCAAGTGATCTGAAGCGGACTGCATCCGTGGATAGTTTAAAGGGGTGTGCGCCCCGGTTACTTAGATACAAGTGTGCTTATTATACATTTGACAATAAATATTAACTAATACTATATGAATTGGAAATAATACGTGATCAATATGGGTGAGTTGTGAGATGATTCATGAATGAACAAACCTCCGAAAACTTATCGAATCTCATGAACAGAAATAGTTAACTGTTCGATGTTCCTGTGTCTTTCGGTTTTGGAACTGTTCTAAAGTAATTACAGTATTTTCGTATTTTTAGGAGGATTACTCAGTTACTTTCGTAATTTGCTCGGTAGCCGAGAAATGCGAATTTTAATTCTAGGCTTGGATGGAGCCGGAAAAACTACGATTTTGTACAGGTGTGCTTATCATTGACAAGCTCGACTATATTTCGTTTGACAGTTTACATCCTAACACATACCTTGAAGTTGTTTATTTAGATTAGTTCATGTAATTTTTTCTGTACGCCCAAATGTCATATAGATCATAGAAAACATGAATATTTGTTTTATATTATAGTTTAAGAAGCAGTTTAAGAAGTAAAAATAATAGTGATACTTCATTTTTGATGCAACATATGCATAACAAATCTTTCTCAATCAGGTTGCAGGTTGGAGAAGTAGTTACAACAATACCCACTATAGGATTTAACGTAGAACAGGTCACATACAAGAATTTAAAATTTCAAGTCTGGGATTTAGGAGGTCAAACTAGTATACGGTACGTAATAGTCGTAAGTAAAGGTAAACTCGAATAAATTCCTACTAATATCCCTTGAAACTTTCAGGCCATATTGGAGGTGTTATTACTCAAATACAGATGCAATTATTTATGTTGTGGACTCGGCTGACAAGGATAGGATAGGCATATCGAAAGATGAATTAATTTATATGTTAAGGGTAAGTCTTACTATTAACAGAATATATAAAATGAACTATAATATATTCAACAGTACAACTGAATGTAAACTAATAGACATTGATTGTAATACTGAATAAAAATATATATATTTGCTTCCATTCAGGAAGAAGAATTGCAGGGAGCCATTCTCGTGGTCCTAGCAAATAAACAAGATATGGCAGGGTGTTTAAGTGTAGCAGAGGTGCATCAGGCACTTGGGTTAGATGCCCTTAAAAACAGAACTTTCCAAATCTTTAAGACATCTGCAACAAAAGGTGAAGGTCTTGATCAAGCAATGGACTGGTTGTCGAATGCTCTACAAAGTAGAAAATGATTAATATTATTAAAAAACATTTTTTACCTAAGCCTTATCAAGAAGACTAGTCATACGACTGTCACAATGAACGACCCATATAGGGCTGAACACATTTTGTTTATTTATTATAATTATATTTTAAACAGCTTTAAAAATTCCATCAGAGTTTAATCTATGATTTATTACGATTTTCATAAATGTGAAGTAAGAAATAAAAAGGCAAACGGAAAGTTTTACCTTTCCATACAATTAGGAATAAAACAGAGGTTTGTTCGATTCTTAATTACTTTTCCTGCATCATTATTAAAAAATTGTATCATTACCGTAATGTGACATTTTATTTGTTATTATCTTTTTTATTACACAAAGCAATAGAAAGTAGTAGCTTTTAATAATATTTTATTACCATTTGACTAGCGAAAAAAATCATTCGAAATGTAAACCTTTTGACGTACTGTGTGAATAATTATGTAAATATGTGTATCTCATTGATTTCATTCACCCAATGTAAGAAGTACATACATGTAGAATATTTTTTTGTAGCAAGAAAAAAGGAATGAAAAAAATTTGATTTTATATTGGAAAACAGTATTCAAAATGATGTTTATAAATGTGTTACATAATATTGGAAAATATATATACTGCCGTACAGAAAATCAGATTAGAACTTAAAAAAAAAAGACATTCATTTGAATCAATTTGATCGAAATGTTATATTAGTTTATTTCATAACGAATTATTTAATTTTAATACTAAGTGGCAATCGACTATGCTGTTCTCATACACTGCTTGAACAGTGTACAAAGATTTGATAATTTATGTATTTAAAATCTTTATAAAAGCTATTTCATAATAAATATTCCATAAAGAATAATTGCATTTTAATTACGTAGTTTATTAAAGTTCTGAGTTTTTTTAAAGAAAATGCGTGAAATTAATATATTAAACTAATGTGGAAGTATAGAAATGTTCTACATAAGAAATTGTAAAAATCTCGCAAAAAAAGATTAAATATTTTATGTATTATATTGTACTGTAGTTTTACTTTATTCTGATGTAATTTTGTTTTATGCAAATGTTATTAACTATTTGGTTACTCTTATCCATATTAAAATTGATGTGACGTTAGAAGAGAATGTTGTCAATTATCTGTAAAATACGATTGCACTGCACACGTCTGCCAATCTTATAAGTAGGAGTTGTTGACAAGTTTTCTTAAGGGCATACACATAAAACAATTATTTTTGCATGCATTGATGTTAAAAAACTATAAACGCACCTGTCAGTATTTAAGAACATTATGGTTTTACCACTCTGGAATGCCAAACCTTTCAACTCGTTTCATCTGTGTATCTAATTCCATTTGTACTTTTTTTCTCATATAAAATATAGGGCAGTCACGACTAAATGAACAAAATAATGAAATCATACCAGGATCAACATTATAAAATACAAATTAATAAAAAATCTACAAACCTAGTACACAGTACTTCTTGGTGAAGACTCCCCTGACATCTTTGACATTCTGTCCATAATCTGCAAAATTTCTCTTCCAACTTTCTACCTAGATATAATTCAGTTTGATAATACTCTGCTTCTTTTGGTTCGCAATACTGACATAAAGCCATTTTTGCTCTTTCTGGCGGTAGAACGGCTTTGCAGCCCAAGCATGTCTCTTTTTTAAGTGTGAAGGCAGACAAAGCTCCAACTTTTGAAGTAACACGTGATCTTGTTCGTGTGTGATCTCCTTTCAACAAAAGTGATTCAGCCCTGTCCCCAAGAATTGGTTCGAAAATGCGCACTAATGGCTTGGCTAACTGGTTTTCCAAATAATACTGTGTATCTATGGGAATATTATTTTCCAATACATATATTGGATCTTCAGCTTTCTGATAAGCTGGTGTGCCTTTGGCTGCTGATATTAATATATACGGAACTCTGTCACCAAGTTTTGGAGCATTTCCAGCATCGCGTTTTTTCATTTTTGCAGCTAACTCAACGTGAGCTTGTTTGGCGTGGTAATCAGTCTTCGTTAATTCCTTTGTAATCACTAACTGAGAAATATCAATACGGTTACATAAAAGATCGCTTATCATTTGCTTTGCATAATCCAGTGCGTCATTAGGATTTCTATAAAGGAGATCAAAGAGATAAAAAGAATCATACATTAAATATCTAGATGTAACCGATTAATAAATGGATTCGAAAAATATAATGTTAGTTTACCTGTCAATCAGCAATTTTTGTAAGCATGTATTCATCATATTAGCTACTAATGGACAATTATCTCTTCTTACAGTTTCTAAGCCTTTACAATCCATTTTATCAAATTTATCTGGGCGTGTAAAATATAAACCGGCGTATCGCTTCTTATTAATTAATAAGTATGGAAAATACACTTTTTCAAATTCTAATTTTATTGGCTTTAAGAATTTCGAAGATACGAATTCTGCTGCTTCTCTACCGAGTTTCATGGCTTCTTCAACTGTCTTTACACCAAATTTTACCATAACAGAATCAGTATCTCCATATATGACTACTGCATCGTTAGCAAACCCATTTTTAACACAGAATTGCTGTTCCACTTCCTGTTTCGTCTTTTCTATCATAGTACGCCCGTACGAAGTAACACTCTGAAAATGAATTTTTCTATTGTGTTGAATTTTGTTGGTGACTGTCCAATAATGAAAAGCGAAATACTTACAGCAGAAATCTCTAAGCATGGCAATTTTCCCATTTGAGCGCCAGTGAAACCATATACAGAATTAGCTGATACTTTCAAAGCATACTGCCTACCATCCAGTACCTTTTGTTTCAATAGATCAGTTTCATTTTTCAACTCTGCTTTTGCTGCTTTTCTAGCTGATAAGAGATTTTCTAAAATTTCTGGTAGAATGCCTTTCCTGACGTTAGCTTTGATAAACCTGGAGTCACTTGGAGTCACGGTTACATCTTCTGAATTAACTTTGTACTTAGCCTGCCTCTCAGTATTTAATAGTGTTGTATAACACAAATTGTGAGCCATGATAATACTGGGATACAGGGAACTGAAATCCAAAGTTGCAATTGGATCATTGTAATATCCACGTTTTGGTTCTATAACTGTGGCACCCTCGAATTGTTCGTCAGAGGCTTGTCCCCGATGTACTGGCATCAAAAAATCTTTTTCTCGAATCTAAAATTATATATTTTCTTATATATCAACACATTTATACTTAAATATATATAGAATTAAATAATAATAGACTTAATAATATTTAGATAACTTATATATCATAACATTTTGTATTAATTATATATTTCATTTACATATATTTTTATTTTAAATCATCATCAATAGATTGATTTTTCTTATTTACCTTCCTCAAGAGTTGAGAAACAACTTTTATTTGCTGGCCCCGAGTTAACAAACTGCATAAAGAAACTCCAGTGACTCTTGCCATTTCCATATAAATGAAAATACACATTAACTTATCTAAAAGCCTTAGTGGTAGGTACGCATCCTTTAAGCAATAAACGGCAAGTCTTCGACGGGTCTGCGCATTGCCATTTTGTAAGTCTGTGATAATACTGTGATGAACATCTTCTTTTTGTTCTTGCAGAAAATGATAGGAGACAGCATTCAAAGTATAAGATCTTAATTTGTAATCCCTGACTAGTACCTAAACACATATGTTATTTTTAATTTCTTAGAATTAATTTAAATGATAATTAATATTTACCAGTAATAAGTCAAATGGGACTCTTCCTTCAAAATTCACGTGCTTATTTTCACGATTACCCATCTGTTTGCTTTGAAGTACTTGAGTTTTAATCACAGATTTCACATTTTTTACTCGACCAAGAAAATAAAAATTGGTCAGATTAAAATGTTTTGCACGATTAATTAGGTAGGGAAAATCAAAATTGTTTATGTTATATCCAGTAAAAATATCGGGATCCAATTGTCTCACAAATTCAGCCCATTTCTAAAAAGAAAATATCATTGTTTACTTATGATTTTAAATATGTTCAATATGATAAGAAAATGTAGAGTACGCTTATACCTCCAACATCACTTGTTCCTTATCGAAACTTAAAACTTGACTACCAACGATTGGCGCGCACGTATCAAGTGTAAAAATGTTTCTTATGAAAGGCTCTGGTTCTCCCTGTCTTATTACCATGTTAGCAATCTGTATGACTGGGTCCATATTTGGTTCAGGAAAAATGCCTAAATTTATAAATATAATTAGCATTATTCTATATATGATGTATGAAGCATTTATACAGAAAAGAAAAGAAATTGTACCCTTGCGACCAGCGCATTCAATATCGAAACTAAGTATTCTGAATGGTGCAATTTTAGACCATTCTCCATGCGGCTCATGTGCAATGAAATCATCCCATGCTACATCTGCTTCCAATTGACACCTTGTAATTAACGGTAAATCATGTCCATAGTGTTGACGAAGTTTCCATTTCTTTGGCGGTAATTCAATCCATGAACATCCAACAACTGAAGTGTCCACCATAAATCTTTAACACAGATACATTCATCAATTTTGAGAAAATGAACCTTAAAAGATCAGTTTCAAATTTATTGAACGAACCTAATATCAAAATCAATGTTACTTTCATAAGCAATATATTTGTGATTAAATTCTGGTATAATATTTTCGCTCTCAACCACCCTCTTACAAGGTGCTACTAATTTTGGTACTGCCACAGTTATTTTCAAGAATAATGATTTTTCATTTCCTGCATAGCCATACATATTCTGTTTATAAACCCTTTCAACAGCCAGCACAGTTTCTTGAATATTATCTGGGTTTGATCTCATATCTTTTAACAGGGCTTTATCTAAAGCATTCTAAAAAATATATTTAGAGAATATTTATATTTCATACAAATGATTTTATTCTCTGATTATTAAAATTACCTTAAATTGCATACAATGATGTTCATTAAAGTTTTGGGGAGCTGAAACATACAGGTATGGAGTGAAACCGTGAATGTGACAACAAACAGAATTTCCTGTTTCTGTGATACCAAACATTCTCATTATTGGTACGGGAGCTAGTTTACTGCCTGTCATGCCAGGTAATGGTGCACCTAAACATCAAAGGAATCATGGAATATTATCTTTGTACAATATAATTTATTGACTTTATTTTATATTAGTACCTAAATAATGGTCAATGTCTATTTGCTGAAAGATCAGTGCATCAGTTTGTGGGTTTAATTGTGGAGGAGGAGGCCTGCTCCATTTAGCAGATGTGTTTTCTTGCTCAGGAGCCTACAAAAAGAATCATACTATATATTATATATTTTGTTATTAGTAATAAATATATTAGGCAGAATGTATCAAGAAGCAAATTGGTAGGCAATACAGCGTATATATGAAATATCACGATACATGTACTTGGCACATGAAGCACTTACAATGAAGCAATACATGAAAAATAAAAATAAGTTTACACAAATTGTATATTCTCAGCATTCAGCATTTGTAGCATCTACAAATATATCATCCAATCACTGATAACAGGATATGCATATGCATAAACAGGATATGTATATGCGTAAACAGGATATTCATATCAATTATGATAGTGTGAGCATTAATACATTTATTATATTAATTAGCTCACTGCTTTTGCCTTTTCTTCCAATTGCATATCTTGTGGCTATGATAATATAATATTAATTAACAATATATTTAATTATCAGTTAATCAAAGTTTCTCCAATTCTTTTCTTAATCTATGTAAAATATGAAAATCTCAATTATGATTTATTGCCAATTTCTTCTGTGGATAATGATAATTAAATTGTTACAAACCTCTTCAACAATCTGAGGCGCATAGCTATCATCTTCCATTTCTTCCATATTAGCCAATTCTGCCTCAAATGATCCAGGAAAATCATCTTCATCTTCATCACTGTAAATCATTAAAGATATATCATTAAACTAATAATAAAATCATGAAACAATATAGTATAAGAGATTAATGAGAAAAATATAGTTTAATAGTAACTACTTGTATTCCACTGCTAATTCATAGGATTGAAACATACGCTGCAATAAACTGATTACAAAATCTTTATGATCATTTTATTGTATGCAATACATGATCAAACTTGTGTGAAATAAATGTAGTAAGGTTAAAACTAGTTTGTTAGTAAACAATGGAAGAAGTTACCGAAATTTTGCCTTCTTTGCAACCGAAGGTGTCGAAAACTTTTGCTTGTTCATTGCAATTTATTATATCTTCAATAATAACCGTGTATAACAGAAGTACTACACAACTTACGGTGGTGCGAAAAGCGCGCGAAATGAATTCGCAGTTACTTGTTGATTTCAATTCAACTCTGCAATCCAGCAGGATGAACAACTAAGGAACATAAATAACTGAACTTACGTAATCAAAGCGCCATCTTCAATGTGAATTTACCGTGCCATTTTCCATCTACATAATTTGTGTGCAGTTAATGGCCGGATATAACGCACAACGCACATCAAGTTTAGCTGCCATATTGTTGTGTCACGTGACGAGGGAGTAGCGAGGTGAATGCGCCGGGTCGAATTCGTGAAGAAGAGTCAAAAATTTGTTCACCGTCGTCCACCAAGGAAACCGAGTACAACATGGATGTGCGAAAAGTGACGGAATTATTACGAGCCACGATCGACCCAGCGCAACAAAAACAAGCTGAAGAGCAGCTGAATCAGGTCGGTCAACTCATTGAAAACGTGCTCGGATGACCGATACTCCGACAGAAAACATGTGCCTATGTGCTATCATCTTTCTTGATTAACCATTTTTTTAACGTATATATATGCATATGTACATACATGCACACATTATACATGAAATTAATTTAGTTAAAAATATTTGCAAAAATAAATAATTTTTTTGTTGTATTTCAAACTAACATTTTAATACTTTTTTACTAACTTTGAATGGGAATGACCTTTAACCAAATTCATAATTGCCAAATCCAATTAAATATGCTTGTATTCATAATTCTCTGTCGGTATTACTTATTCTTAAATCTTTTATAATTTCCTATAGTATAACCCTAGATTAATATGTTACATGCATTTTAGAGGCAATATACTAGGGCTACTTTCTGTATTTAATCATTAAATACAGGAAAAGATTTGCTTAAACATGTAACATATTTCTAGATTCACAAAATTATTGGTTTTGCACCAACGTTACTCCAAGTAGTGATGACTGCAGAAGATATGCCTGTACGACAAGCTGGTAATTAACGAAGTTGATTACTTTATATTTTTACTACTTGTAGAGAAATAAGAATTAATTAATCATGATTCAATGCCAATTTAGGTGTCATATATTTGAAGAATTTAATTACAACAAATTGGGCTGACAGAGAAAATGAGCATGGACCAGCCAAATTTACTATTCATGAGCAAGATCGTTCAATGATTCGTGATGCGATCGTTGATGCTCTTGTACATGCACCAGAACTTATCAGGCAAGTATTTTTTTAATTGTTTCAACTGTAAAGATTGAGGCGTGTGTAACATTTATAAATAATTTTAATTGATTTGTCTTTTTTTCCATTTAGAGTACAATTGGCTGTTTGTGTTAATAATATAGTAAAACATGACTTTCCTGGAAGATGGACCCAAATAGTGGACAAAATTACAATATACTTACAGAATTCAGATGCTTCCTGCTGGCCAGGTGTTTTACTTGCACTTCATCAACTTGTAAAGAATTTTGAGTATGTTATTGGTATTTTTTGTCTTATCTTACTTATGATGTGATTAAAATATAAAGAATTATTATAATTGCTAACATTGCGTAGGTATAAGAAAGCAGAAGAGAGAGGCCCATTGAATGAAGCAATGAATCTTTTGTTTCCTATGATTTATCAATTGATATTGCGACTTCTACCAGATAATTCAGAACAGTCAGTGTTGCTACAAAAACAGATACTGAAGATATTTTTTGCTCTTACGCAGGTATAATAGCAAAGCATTTTGATGCTCATTGTTTCTAACTTTGTTAGCCATTGTTTCAATTAATCTAGTAAAATGTATTATTTTCTTGTTAGTACACACTTCCTTTAGATCTGATTTCGAAAGAAGTATTTTCACAATGGATGGATGTGGTGCGACAAGTAGCTGATAGACCTGTTCCGCCTGAGACGAATAACCCAGACCTAGACGACGATGAACGAGCTGAGTTGCCCTGGTGGAAATGCAAAAAATGGGCTCTACATATCCTACATAGAATGTTTGAGAGATATGGAAGCCCTGGAAATGTAACTGAGGAATACAAAGAATTTGCTGGATGGTATTTGAGAACTTTCAGCGGAGGAATACTTGAAGTTCTTTTGAAAATTTTGGACCAATACCGGAGGAAAATATACGTATCGCCTAGAGTAATTCAACAATCAATTAATTACATTAATCAAGGAGTGAGCCATGCATATTCATGGAAATTCTTAAAGCCACATATGTTTGAGATTATTCGTGATGTACTCTTCCCAATTCTCTCGCATTCCCCTGCAGACGAAGAGTTATGGAAAAATAATCCATATGAATACATTAGGGTGAAATTCGATATATTTGAAGACTTTGTGTCTCCGGTTACCGCGGCGCAGACTTTATTACATTCAGCCTGCAAAAAACGTAAAGATATGCTTCAAGAAACTATGCAATTCTGTATGGAAGTACTGACCAGTCCGAATGCTGACCCCAGGCAAAAGGATGGTGCATTGCATATGGTTGGAAGTTTAGCTGACGTGTTGTTGAAGAAGAAGGTTTATAGAGAACAAATGGACAAGATGTTACTGCAATATGTATTTCCTGAATTTAACAGCCCTCACGGCCATATGAGGGCGAGAGCATGTTGGGTGCTGCACTATTTCTCGGAAATAAAATTTAAACAGGAACAAATATTAGTTGAAGCTGTGCGATTGACAACGAACGCACTTTTAACAGATCAAGATCTACCGGTCAAAGTAGAAGCTGCTATCGCATTGCAGATGCTCCTCTCTGTTCAAGAGAAGGCACAAAAATATGTAGAACCCCTAATTAAGCCGATAACTCTTGAATTATTGACTATCGTGCGAGAAACAGAAAATGACGATTTAACGACTGTTATTCAAAAAATTGTTTGTACATATACAGCACAGCTTATGCCAATTGCGGTCGAGATGTGCCAACATCTTGTGAGTAGTAACCCTTCTCTTTTTCTTTTTCATTTGTTATAAGATAACATCATTTTCTAACAAGTATGCATTATGTTTTTAGGCTGCAACTTTCAGTCAAGTTTTAGAAACAGATGAAGGCAGTGATGAGAAGGCTATAACTGCCATGGGATTGTTAAATACGATAGAGACTTTATTAACTGTAATGGAAGATCAACCACAAATCATGGCACGACTGCAACCAACGGTTCTTCAAGTTGTTGCTCATATTATTGGGGAGAGTGTAATGGGTAAGTGAATAATGATAGGAAAGTAAAACAGGTTTGGACGATAATAGTTGATGTTTCTCCTTTTTTGCTTTTAGAATTTTATGAGGAAGCTCTTGCGTTAGTTTATGATCTTACCGTGAAGACAATTTCAGAAGATATGTGGAAAGTGTTAGAGTTAATGTATCAATTGTTTCAAAAGGATGGCCTTGATTATTTCAGTGACATGATGCCAGCACTTCATAATTACATTACTGTTGACACACCGGCGTTTTTGTCTAATGAAAATCATATATTGGCCATGTTCAATATGTGTAAAGCTGTGAGTTGTTATCAGAATTTTACAGAAGTGAATCATTTCACAAATTTATTTCTAATTTTTGTATGATAGGTATTGACAGGTGATGCTGGAGAGGACCCAGAATGTCACGCTGCTAAATTATTAGAAGTAATAATTTTGCAATGCAAAGGTCACATCGATCAGGTATTATATATATGAAGTATCATATAGTTAAGAGCAAAACTAAACACAAATCATTTAAAATTGAATAACTTTTAAAAAATCAAATCAAACGATCTGAGATTTTTTAGCAGTTAGGTGTATTGATTTTACTAAATTATGTGTATATAAAATATGTTTACATACATCATTATTTTTAGTGTATACCCTCGTTCGTACAATTAGTACTGGAACGTTTGATGCGCGAAGTTAAAACATCAGAATTGAGGACAATGTGTTTGCAAGTAGTGATTGCTGCTCTTTATTATAACCCAGCGCTTTGCCTCGAGACAATGGATAGATTACAAGGAAATTTCGGACAATCAACGGAACCGATTGCATCACACTTTATTAAGCAATGGATACATGACACGGATTGCTTCTTAGGGTAATTCTTTTTAGCTCTTCAATACATCATGTTATACTTAGTAATTTGTAGGTATAAATATTTGAATATTTTTTTATTTTACACTGTTTAGATTACATGACAGGAAGTTATGTGTGCTTGGGTTATGTACCTTAATTAGTATGGGTCCAGCAAGACCTCCCGCAGTAAATGAATGCGCCCAGCAAATCATCCCGTCTTTAATTCTACTTTTTGATGGACTCAAAAGAGCCTATGCGGCAAAAGCTTCAGATACTGATGACGAGGAAAATGATGAAGATGATAGTGATATTGACGAAGGTAATACTTTTTTTTCTTGATTCTCGAAATTATTCAACACGTGATAATTATGATATTTTATTTAAAATTGTCGTACAAAAATGTTGATTATTACTTAGTATGTTATTTCTACCTCATTTTTCAATCTCTATAACTCTACAATAAAAAATAAGTACATTTTATAATGTGATTTTCGAGTACGCTCAAAATGTCAAAAATCTCATGCCACGATTAATTTTATTCAGTTCCACAATGATAATCAGGTCTTTGAAATTTTGGGAATCACGAACATTCTCAAGAATCTCAAAATTTCAGTCATCTCCCGATCTTTCGGCACCTTTACTTTTTAATTCTATTTCTTTTTATTTATTTTTTATTTTATCTTCGAGGAATCAGTAATAATTTGCGCATATTTTTTTAGAGGTGCTATCATCAGATGAAGATGAAATTGATGATGCTAGTCAAGAATATTTGGAGAAGTTGCAAGAAAAGGTGACGAAATCATCTACGCAACATGGTTTTACTGTATCATCCTCAATTCAAGACGGGCATGGTGATCACCGATCGGACGATGATGGTGA
>SHCU01000060.1:210976-221789 GCA_004307685.1 Ceratina australensis | reverse complement strand
CCCTACCTCATCTTCACCCTTCCTAATCATTCTTCCCCACGGTGTATCACTTTTTTTGTAATATCTTCCATTTACGTATCCTCTTTATTTTTCATCTCTTCTTACATACCTTCCCGCTCTTTTTATTTTCTCTTACCCTCTTCTATTTATTCTCGGCCGGAGTTCTGATCCCGCGCAACGTTTTGTTTCGCATCCGGTTTTCAACCCTCATTTTTCAATTTCGCCAAGACGTCCCTGCATTTTTTTTTTTTTTTCGTTTTTCTCCCGTTCTACGTCGTTCTCGTTATTCCCCGTTTTCTTTGACCTCTTTTCCCCCGGTTCTTTATTCCGGTAAAAGACGTGTACTCGTGGGTGGAAGCACCTGTCCTCGACGAGGGTAACTCTCGGCGACGATGAATCCGCGCGCATGGTCGTAGATCTTCTCTGTCTCCGCGCTATTACTCCTGCGGGACGTTTTATTTCTGAACGATGTCTCGGTCATGACTCGAAAGTCTTTATCGGACGATTTTCGCGCATCGTGGGCAGAACGTACTTACACCGGCGGGTAAGAAGGAAGAAGACATTTTTCCGACATCCTTACAGCGCGCCGACGTCGGTGAATCTGATAAGATGCAACCACCGAATACGGGCATAATAGACTAGCGAAGTAACGGTTGCCAGCTCGGTCGAGTTTGATTAACACGTTTTTACGAGGCTAGAATCCGCGACCCGCGGCTGCGATGAAACTTTTAACACGACCCACTATAAAGTAGCCATCGTATATCTCTCCCGTCCTTTTTTCCATCCCCGGCGCCCGGTGAAAAATAAAATACGGGCTGAACAGGACCTCGATTTCGGTTGCCGTTGTCCCTTAAAAAAATTGTCCTGTAAATTTCCGAACCACCAGCCCCCTCCCTTACCCCCGCGGCCGGTTCATTTCTGGTTCACCCTCGGCTCGTGATTTAGGGGGAAGGCTTAATGCGGACCCTCTGGTTTGTTTTTATCAATAGTTAATTCTCAATTTACATCCGCTTAAATATTCATACCGGCGTTGCCATCGCGGAAACCCGGGGCTTTTGGTCCTCCGCATACTTATTCCAGACTCTCCGTCCTTCGCTCCCTCCACCTCCCGCCCGCAGGTTTCTCCGGCTTCGTCGTTTCCGCGTTACTCTCTCTCTCCGTCCCTCTCATTTGCCTCCGCCGCGAACGCTGAGGAGTTGCTGTGTGAGAGCAGCGACAAAACCCACCGGGATACGTTCGAATACCTTTGCACCCTGAAACCTCTCACGCATTAAATTCTAAAGCCGCTTTCTAGTTTCGGGTTGCGCCCTGCGCCCTGCACCTCCCCCTCCTCCCCTCCCTGCTACTTGCTTTTGCTATTGCTGCCGCTACGGTTACCGCTGCCGCTATTCCTGTTCGGTGTTGTCTCGTCCTTCAATGGGCCAACAAGAGACGAAGACACAAACGGCGAGAGGCGGGGGAAGGCGTGCTTGCGGTGCGAAACTTTCCCCTGGAAAACGGTAGTTACTTGTTACGTAGCATGTAACGTTCGCCTTTCCTGTTGTTTATGGTCGGATAAATGTGCATTAAGGATCGCGGATTTCGCTGGAGGTCGCCCGCCCGCTCGCTCGCTCGCTCGGTTAATTAATTAGCAATTAATTAATGCGTCGGCGCGCGGTCCCGGTACTAATGGAAAGTGAAAATTTTATTATGGTGACGGACGATGACGAATTCTTCGGCTACCATCGTTGCCCGGATAATGGAGAGGAATCAGCGGTGTCGCGATCCCGGATTAAAATCATAGCTAATGAAAAGTGAAATTACATATGGCATTGGTATGAGCCATGTAAAACGTACGTTTTAAGCGTGTCAACTGATAGAGGTACAAATTAATTAATTAAAAGCGGCCGCACGCTGCGGCGCGGCAATGTATACCGCGCGTACCGGGTCCAGAAGAGTGCGTTTATCAAACAATTTTCCGTTTGCCTTGTCGCCGGCTCGAACACACAACGGGACGTAACCACAATTAATTAAATTTAATGACCGAGTGACAATGACTTTATTAATTAGGAAAATTAACCGCGTAACGCGACTATACGCAGCGGCACGGCCAGAGGGCACGGGTTACCGTGGCTCTGGTTCCGCTCTATTTTATTAATACGCTTTCCCGTTTCATACGATTTCTCCTTTGTTCGTGCCTGCTTATTTTCGGATTATCTTGTTAATTCGATGCCACGCCTGTTAAACAATTATTTTCGAAAACTTTTGGTAACGGTTTATCGATTTTTCATGCGCTGAATCGTTAATCGAGTTCGTTAACTAGACGATGTTATTGGTGTCAAAGGTATACTTTTATTTCGGGCACGTAAGACCCGGTTATATAACCAACCCGGCTTGTCTTGTCAGCTGGCGGGTATATTTGCGTGTTTTATTCATGAAATACATTTTCAGATAAGATTCAGCGAGCGTAAACGCGGTCGGATAGGTGTCGTCCCGCAAACTTGCCTCCTCACAATCGGCGTCCAAGAGAAATAACACCTCGAGAATTCTCATCTTCTAGTTGATACTCCTTATGCATCTTGTGTCATTTTTTTCTTACCCCGGATCAACAATCGTGCATTCAACGATCGAAACGCTTCTCTCATGCATTATTAAATTGTCAGTTTCTCATATAGACTTTCACGGTATAATTCATTTATCAAAAGTTAGAAATAATTTTCAGTAAATTCTATTTAAAAATATGATTAACAAATTTTTTAAAGGCAGACCAAACAACCTGATTCTTTTTAAGTAGTCTGGTGGATCTGTTCGTTAAATTACGTGTATATAAAATTGGGATGAATCGTAGCACGCGTATATTATCTTTTCACCTAGAGATGTATAAAACATATATAATACAAAATAGACAGATATAGCAGGTGATCGAAATTTGTTTACGCGGTAGCTTCACGACTCATCGCATCGCTTTATAATTATTTGGCCATCGCGCAGAGCGTCAGCCATAGGTTGAACGTGCGCTTTACAATCTAATTACTCGTCGAGCGCTTATGTGTAGTACCTATACACGGAGGTTGGGATACTGGGACGTTATTATTGGCGGAATGGCTGAAATCTGGCTGGTAATCAAGCATTTATTGGTTCTGGGGCCCGGTAAGTTTAGTGGTTAAGCGTTAAGTGTTATCGCGTCGCAGGTCTGACCATAAACTGCCTTTTACTACTTATACCCTTGTTGCGCTCACAACTTGTTGCCAACTTGACAATCGTTACGAGCTGCGATAACGCATTAAACACGCTAGTTAGTTTATCAATCGATAGATTGATACGTACCGGAAACGAGTCCTACGTGCCGCGTTTGATTAATTTTTTTTACGGTAGTTACAGAAAACGCCCTAAAGACGTTTCGATTCTTAAGAGCGATGAAAAACGATTCGGTGAAAATAAGGACGGGCAGCTGGATCGGATTAAGCCCGAATACTCTCTGTAAAGCAGAGTCCTGTAAAGCGTATCCCTCGAGCTGATATATCTCCAGTTTGTAGAACGGCTACTAAAAATCCTTTATTTCTGGCCTGCGAACGGAGGAGGGTTTGCGAAAGAAGGGTAAGAGAGGGCTGGTTGCGCACCATCTGCGCCCTTCTCACGCTTTTAGCCAGTAGTGCCAGCTAGACCGACAATAAGCTGATAATTGAGCTTTTGAATAATTCCAGCTATTTAATCCCGGTTTAATAAAGCTTCCCGTTTCAAAACGCTCGTGAATTTCATTAGAGGGACTTTTGATTGGAGAATCGCGCAGGCGACATTAATGCGCGCAATTTACTCTTTCTTTCTCTTTTTTCCCCCCGCTACGGTTAGGCACCCTTTCCGCGCCTCTGCCACTCACGCCGCGTTTGTCTTCCTCTCCTGCCCCTACTTTGCCTTTTCGCGGTCATCGCAGAAAAGCAAACGTAATTTGCAAAAAGAATAGGGAAAATGAGGGGGAGAAAAAGAGGCTAATAGAAAACAGGAGAAAGTCGTTACAGCGTAAGAAATGTGGGGGTCGGTACGTTTTTCATCATTTTGTGAACTGCTCCATTCGTTTAACGCGATTGTCGCGAACTAAAGACGCCTTTCCTCGTGCGTCTAAATCTTTTCCCATTGATCGCGTAGGATAGATCTACCATTTGTACCCACCTTAACACTTTCCGTGCCATACAATGACGTATAACTGCTAAAAAATTAGGCGTAAGGAAATGAGTTAATGAGTAACTACTGTCTGGATTTCAAAAGTTTTAACATAGTAACAAGCGAAGAAGTCGAAATATTAATTCTTCTTTTTCTTCGTTGAAACGATGAGAGTTATTTGTACGAGTATAAATAAGCAATTACATCAATTGATATCGACGTTGGCTTCCAGACGAATTGTCCTAGTTCGTATATTTGAGTTTCTGCTCTGCGACGACAATACAGAGCTAGTCTTGGAACAATCAAATTTCTATCGTCTCAACCAGCTACGTACGCCACAAATGCACCATGGGGATATCAAAAGGCCGGCGGTCCTCTCTTAACAACACGATGCGAGTTTATGCAGCGGGGCGTTTAGTGGCGTGGGTTCTTTCATCGGTAGATTAGTTAATTTCGGTACAGCTATACCTAGTCCCTGGATCCCCGATGTAATTAGCTGCACAATAGGCAACACCGGACCTCCTATCACATGGCCGATGTAACGTCTAAACCAATCTCGCACGACAGACAATTATTACGCCTGTGTTTCGTATCATTCTACCATTTTGTCTATGATATTTCTGAGTTTCTCTTGAAACGATCTGTGCACATATATAGATACCTATGTTCATTTCGATCGTTAGCATTTGACTTTTGTTAAAAGTTGCGAGCTCTATTAGAATTTGCCGAATGGATAATCGGTAATTGATTCACGCAAAAGCCGGCCGATTCTCACCAGTCGCGTCGAAATTAAACGTGGGACGGGTCTGCTCGACGATACCCACTAATTAATCGACTAGCTCACGGTTATCCGTGTTGCAATTCCGCGGATGTTCGAATCCTGCCGAACCTCGATTACTCTAACCGAAACGATCGATCCGCGGTACGGATAATCGACCGATATCCTTTGCGACCGTTAAGAAAAGGAAGTCGATTATCCCGGCTTTGCTTTCCTCGCGTTTTCCAGTAGGAAGCTTCTCCCACTCGTCTACTGTCGTCTTCGACTTACTCATTCGCTTAAATTCGTCTCGCCTAATTGACAACGGCCAGCATCAATTTCCGCGATATTACCTTACGCTCGAGCGCCGTCACTTAACTAGCGACCCTTAAGCATTATACGAGCGAGCAATTGAAACTATTCATAGAGTAGTTAGTGGCCAGCGTACGTATTGCATAGACATACGCGGAGTTGGCGAGGCTTAGGAAGTGCAAGCGAGTGTATACCAAACCCTATCGTACGTATTACATGAAGGGCGTAATCCGCAATCGATCCCGATGTATTCGAAACAATTAAGTAAAAGATTTATGGCTAATTTATCGAAAAGAGTATTGGTCGTTGAAGATAAAAAATGTCCGTATCGAAAAGAACAGGAAAGTTATAATTGGTTACAATTTCGGTTCCTTTAGGACCAGCTAATTTTATCTTTACACGAAGCTGGTACGTCTTGTTTTGCTGTAACAACGTAAAGAAGAGATTTTTAGCGATCGGTCATTGGCCAGTTTTCTTTCGATGCGAGAAAAGAATTTCGCATGCCACTTGGTCGTGGATTTCATCAAAGCCGCATCTTGTTGAAATGGAACATTCATGAGACGTACCCTCTGTTCGGGGATGCATTTTTTATGTAGGCGAGAACTCGGAGCAGGTCATCGCATTTATACTGATATTCTCTCTTTCGAACTCACGTATCCCGTAATCGCGTGTTCCACCGCAAATAATTGATGCGCACCGGTGCAGCAGTGGCAGTGCTCCCTCTCCCCCCTCGCCGCCGCCACCCCTTCTCGGACGGACTCGGGGGCGTGTGATGTACCGTCCGATCGAAGATTGAACTTACACCGACGACTTACAACCCTCGCATTGGTAAAATTGAATTCCTTCTGATTTATCCGCATCCGTTAGAGATCCAAAATTATCTCGTTGTCAAATATCGCGGTTGCTCGTGGTTGAAGCTTCACTCCGCGATAAGAACGATAGGTAATTATTTTCAAAGGGATATCTATCAATTTCGACCTTAGGGCACATACTGCTAAAGGCGACTTTCATATCTGTAGGAAGTGTAGACAAAACCTTTTTCCTAGGAGCACGTAATTTGCCTTCCTTATTCGTCATATATTTACGCAGAACATATTTATATTCGCGCTGCGAAAAATAGAAATTATACTTGAATCATAATCATTAACGTCACTGTATAATGATCGTAATTTACCTTCATAATTTTACATTAAGTTATCATCATTATTTTGTGACTATATATATTAAGAAAGGTGATATCAATATAATGATGTAACATTAGCGATCGAAAACACTCTAAATGTATTGGTTTACTGCATAATAAGGAATTTAACTGACGATCTAATATACATTTTGACGTTAACATATTTCTTGAAACATAATTTACTGCGAATCTTTGATAAAGCAATTTCTACATGTTATGATCGTGATCGTTTTTCTTTTCGAATTATTGGCAAAATATCTAGTTTTCCAAGTTGTATTCTGTACGTATACGCGTCCATATTGTAATTACCTTTTGGCATTGTTCCTGCCTCGGTACAGATTCGCCGATGCGGAAAACAGTAAGTTCTTCTCGTTTCTGGTAATTTTCAGCAGCCACCCCTCTCATCCTTCTTGCCTTGCCTTTCCCTCGGATCCCGAGGGTTTGCACAATGTGAATAACTTAACCTCGCGAAACTTCGCGCTAACCGCGAAGCATTAAACCCGGTTTACATTACGGCTCACGTATATCGGTGTGCATTACTTTGTTAGCATACGTACAGCTCGAGTGCGATCCTACGCGTGCTTCTACGTAGCGGGCGGGGCGCACGTGTCACGTAGCTGCGCGAAAGTCATACATCCGCGTACCGGAATCGGAATTTCAATGCTCTTATTCGATTAACCCGGCGCGTTCCTTTCTCATCCCTCAGTTCTCAGTGTACCTGCAGTATACGTTACATATATTAAAGTGACGATTATCAGCCCCAAGAATTGTAATCGTACTTCATATAATAATTAATATAATAATGACTAATATAAACATAGACAAATATTATACTACTTCTTATTCAGAACATCACCCTCTTTCACGCTTCCAAAGGAAAGTCGTGCATTCTGATCGTGACACCCTGTATACAGAATTTGTAACACTAACAATGTTATTTGAAACGAACAGCCAGTTACTAATTTGATTAACAAAAACGTTGTACGAATTAGCTGGTACAATGTGAACTTTGACAAATTGACTTTTAGCCGCAGTCCAATTTCTGGTCGAACGACCAGAAAAAGTACGTGAATTATGCGGATAGGATAATGAGCAACTTTAATCTCGGTAGACATTAGGCAACGCGAAGCAGTGCTTAATACAATTGCGCCTGACATTAGAGCCAATCAATTAATTCGAATTGATAGTACTCGATAATTGTCCGCAAAGCGGGCGTTAATTTCGTTCCGATCGAACGTGTCCCGCTGTAAACTATGCCGCGCTGAATTCACGATCAGGCAAGAAGCCACCCGTTTGTTTCGTTTGCCAAGACATATCGAAGCGGATTGAATGACACAACGCTTGAGATTTCTTTGCGTCGCTGATAGAATGAGTTTCTTTTCAATAAAGCGATTCCGCTGGTAGAGAACGCGTTTGGAAGTGAGCCAGTAAAAACGAATAAGCTTTCCTATTCGAGAACGTCAACTTGTTCTTCTATCTCTCTCTCTCTTCTTTACGCGTATTTGAACGCGTAATTCAATCGAACATAATCACAAACGTATTATCAGAGAGAGGAAATAAACGGACGAGAATTGTGAATGTATATATGTATTTATGATACTAAGATCGGGGAACGAAGCGTAGAAAATATTCTTGAATTTAAAATAGGTTTGCACTGTCAAGAACGTTTAGTTGTAATCAAGAATATCAAGTTTTTTAAACTGTGGGTATCAAGTTATCACCCTTAATAAGTCCTTTATGTTAAATGCATACCAGTCTCGGTCTGGTATTGATCCTAACGTGATCAATAGAATTCTTCGTTATGAATACGTTAACAGGATGCTTTAAACAGTTGCTGACGTTAGCACTCACGCGAACACTAAACTTTCCGTTGATGTTCAGACGAATTCAATGACCGTGCACGTCAATGGTTACACCTTCTTCTTTTTTCTCTCTGTATAAGAATTTTCTGTTGCGAGTGAATAATTAGCTAGCTTCTCATAGTTTCATAAGCAATTTTGCATTTCCCTATTTGAAAAATCGATGAACATTCCGAGAACAATTTTTACGGAGGAAGGAAACAGACAGCGCGGGCTTAGTCACAATTAAACCGTGTGTCAGTTGCCTCATTGAAATTGAAATTTTGCCAGGCTGATTCGAAAACGCTGTTGGTTAAATTGATAATAAAATTTGCCATCAAATGCGAACCGGAAGTGAATACGTGGAGTAGCGCGATCATGGCAGTGGAACGCGCTGGGAGAGCGACCCCTGCGATATGTAACGTAACGTTTCGCGTGTAAATTACTTACACGGAACGAAGTACCAAGAAGAAACAAAGTATTTACGTTATGAATAGTTATACCGCCTCGCGTCGTTTGCCTCGATGTCATTTACAAATACCTGACGCTTTACGAGGGAAACTAACCGCAACTCCAGATACAAACGTGCATTGAGCCACGCGGAAGCATACCATGCTACCAACGCCCGCGTAGTGAAATCCAAACCAAAACCGTTGCGTTTGACACTCCGATTCGAGATTTTCGTGCACCGTTCAAACAATTTACGAACGCGAGTAACCTGCCGCGTTGCAGTATCTTGAATTTTTCCCATGATTCCCGAAACCAGAAATTTTTCGGCTGCTCGATAATAAATCTGATCGTAGAATATATTTAAAACTTCTTGAAAAATGTACGTTTTCACTTTACTCGTTCCAATCACTGAATTTCCAGCGGGAAAGGAAAAAAATAAATAAAATCGATTGATAATAAATTTTGGTGCGATCCGCGGCGCACGGGATATTTCACAGTGTCACGTTACAGCGCGGAGGCACGAGTGAAACGCGCGTCGCGACGCAAAATGCGGTTTGAGCTGTGTGTTTAGTAGAGGTAAAACTAGAGTCGTGCAGTTGACACGCATGGTTCATGGGATTTCGGAATTTTCTTTTCCGAGCTTTGATTTCAACGGCGCGGCGCGACGCGCGCGGGGATAGAGGATTGGGCTCGCCGAGCGGGGCGGGTGACCCCTCTGGAAAATTACCTACGGCCAGCTCGCGCTGAGGTTTTGCGGTATCGCGATACACGCACGGACACGGGCTACGCTCGTACTCGCTCGGGGCACACGTGTGCGTGTTCGGCCCAATTTTACATGCAATTTCGCGGTGGAAGGCGTTCCCCGCAGGATGGCGGGGTTTTTAATTATATCTACCTGCTGCCGGTCCGTTGGAATATTAACCGGAAATAATTCCGACTATGGAAACTCTGCTATCGACATTGTACGTCGCTGGAAGGTGGTCGATGTGTCCGCGAACGATACGAAACAAAAATGGAACTTCCTGCATCTCGCGCCCTCTCCGACTCTCATCTCTTTCCCACGTCTGTCCTCGTTTAACCTTATCGTATGCATCTCTTTTGAAAACGCGACGAGGATAACGTCCGCTGTCATCGGTACCGATGAACGAAAGATAATCAATCCGTTCTCGTTTGTAGGCAGTCGCAGAAATTTTTACTCGTATTTGCATTTAATTTCTACCAGCTTAATTAAAACATAACAGAGATGCACGCCGCTAAATGAAATCGCGCTCTACGATTTTTACGTTTTTAAATTTCGCTTCTATTTTTATCCGTGAACTGCATTCGTGTAAGAATCTGCTAAATTGAACGAAGATTTAAGAAAATAACTTTTCATTTCTATTTCGCTGTGACAGTAATTAAAACCTGTGCCTGTCAAAAATTTAAAAAATGTGAATAAAGTCTGTATCCATTAAATTGTTGAGCTCTTAGGACAATTTGTACGTACAGACAAATAAGATTTATTAACTTATTCGACCGATTTTTTAATGCTTTAGTAGATGACTTCGTTGGCACTTGTTGCTGGAATGTACCTGATGTGCAATTGTCTATTTTAAATACCATTCTTGATATTTCAACTTTACAATAAGCAATAAGTTTCAACTACGACGAATTTCATAATGCCACTAGAGCAACTCCCGTGTCTGACCACTCCTTGACTTGTTTCACTTGGACGTCTACCGCGTGCATCAACACTTTAATCTGTTATGTACCGTTTAGTTGACTCGTTCTTTGATCAGTATCGTTGGGATATTTGCATTACTGACCAGCCATCGAATGTTTTTAGAAACTTCGATTGGATATCTGATTAATCGAACCTACGAATCCAACTGGAACCGAATTCGAGTAATAATGTACAAATTCAAATAACATTCCCGTAAAGCCGACATTATCGGATCTATCGCTTTGTCTGGAACCTGTTTTACGATCCGCTCCATTTGCGGTTGTTTCTACATTCAGGGTGAACTCATTAACCCTGGTCAACCGATGATGGAACTGATTGCGTGATTAAATTTAGAAAAGATATTCATGCTGGTAATGCTATTAGACTCTCCGGTGGGAGTGAAAAATTAATTAAATATGTACAGTGTAATGTCA
>SHCU01000060.1:187040-209799 GCA_004307685.1 Ceratina australensis | reverse complement strand
ATTAGAGTGTATTTGTTTTTACAATTCGTTGGTTCGAAGATAGACGAAGAAACCCGGTGCATATTATCGAGATTTCCTTTTAAGCTTTCGTGCTATCGTTGTGACGAGTGTTGCCGTCATTATGATCGCCGTTCGCGGTAGAAGGAAGTATGTAAATACGCGGCACAGAGTGAAAACCACGCACTCAAGCTGTCACGAGTCGATTTAGTCCGACTTCATAGATCCCGAGAGGTGGCGGGCACCTGAAAACCCTCCTCTCTCGAATGGGGCTGTTATCGACAGACCATGGTTGAGCGAAGAAAAAATATTTTTCCCAGGCATCTCGTTCGCCGGTGAGAGCCAACGAACACCCCTCTATCCGGGAGAAGTTCGCGAGAACTTCTTCCTTTCCTCTTCTCCGCTTGCTTGCCTGCCTGCTTGCTCGCGTCGTATACACACATTTACGCCGAGCCGGTGACACATCAAACGCAGACTCTTTTCGTCCTCTCGCCCTCGCCTCGCGTGCACGAGAACGACGATGTAGGTACTCTTAAATGTGATTTGTTGTCGCATTCTGCGGGGGCCCGTTGCATTTCTCCGAGCGACGGTCGTTAAAGTCGAGTGTATCGCTTCCTCGCGGAAAAACCGCCTAGACGCCCGTGCCTGCCGTTAATGCGTAATTTATGTCGATTCTCTCGCGCGATCACGCCGTCGCGTCGCGTCGTGTCGCACAGCTCGAGAGTCGATCGAGGGGAAAAAAAGTTCGAATTGAAAGTTAGGTGAAATACGATAAGAGCCGGGGAAAAAGGAAGCGGAAGAGTACTACGGGTTTTGAGGGAATGACGATATTTGTTGGCTCGCTTCTCTTTCGTTGCACGGAACGAGACGTTTGCGTATACGAAGCTCGAGGAAAATATATGTTTCAATTACAAAGGAGCGGTGTAATTGTTTTGGTTACGGAAAATACAGACGAATGGGAGTATGTTACCTCGTACGGATGCGAGCAATATATGGCCTACATTTTGAATCATTACGTATAGTCCGGGGAAACCTTCGGGGAAAGTACTATTCGTTTTCATTAAATACCGGCTGGATATGATCACCTCGCGGGAATCGTTCGTCGGGTTGTCTGCGTCGAGTTAAGTCTTCCTAGTGTACAACTAAAATTCAGTTAAATTGTGTGTTGAGACGGGCTAATAGACATATACCAGGTGATAATTGTTTGACAAATGGATTCGGAACATTTAAATCGTAAATAAGAATGTTGTATCCATTACGAAGTTAGGTACTCTTGTGTAAGGCGGTTCGATAGACTTAAAAGGCTGCGGAACAGGCAGGGCAGCTCGCCCTATTTTCGATTGGCGAACGGGCCAGAAAGAAGGTTAAAGCGAACAGAGGCTTACCGACAATATCGGAGAGATATCGAGACTGAGAGTGAACGAGGACTTGGTTCGAGTATATTTTTAAATGTATTTTTCATGCGACCAATTTTGACCTCGGACGAAATTTGTAATTCCTTTGAGCTCGTCCTATCCGGCGCGTTGCGCCGGAGACGGAAGGAGCTACCGGGAACATTATCATTTATATGAAATCCTTTGCGCGTCCTTATGCATAGTCATTATTCAGTCGCTTTTTCCTAGCGGCAGAGAAGATAACAAGGCCAGTTCAATACAAATTCCGTGTGGACCAAGGTGACAATCTTAATTAAGGAGGTTCCCCCCTCGTCCCTGTTTTCCTTTCTCTATCTTCAACTTCATTCAGCGGTGACTCCGCTGGATTTCATTTACGTCCCACTTCGACGGGTACTTGTCCAAGTATGGCTGTTACGGAGCGCAAGAATTTTCATTAAATTCTTACGCAATCAGTAAGGAAATCGTGCCGATCGATCGCAAGTCAAGTAGGTTTCGCGAATGACATTTTCGTCTCGCACCCATTCAGACCACCTTCTTCATTGCTGTGATCATTTATACTACATTACATATAATCAATTTCAATCGTAAAATGTGTAGCTATACCACATTGAAAGTGTCATCTACAATTCTGAATTTTCAATGTGCAATTCGTTATTATTAAATTAAAGAATCCTAGACTATTTATATTCAAAAAGTTATGATGATATATTAGTTTTCGGCCACAAAAACCGCATCTCTATGTCACCGCTCGATCTTTCAGTTTAATAAATTTCGAGGTAGAAATCCAGCATATAACTACCGTGGAAAGAGGATAGACGATTCCGGCCGTTTTAGATAATCAGGGCTTTCGGAGGAAATGTTTGATGGGAGACGGAGGAAAGAAAGTGGAGCGAAGCTACTTTGGGGGAGAGGGGTAGGGGATGAGGTTTGGTAAGACTGAAATGGAAGGAGAGAGAATTATTCAAATCCTTGATTGTAGAAGAATCCTTCGGGGATGCAGCGTGCCACTTTGAAACCGATGCCACGCGACGCCGGCTGACGGTTCCTTTTGGCTTCCATCCCTTGTCTTACCTCGGATTCTTGTGGAGTCAAAGGGTAGCTCCTGTCGAAGGTAAAAAAAAATAGAGAAAACGACGAATAGCTAAGGGCTAGACAAAAGATCGGTACTTGTTATAAATTCGTAAATGTTAACATCGATACTTGGACGAGTATATTAAATCTGCATGTTCTTTATGGGATTTTATGCTTGTAATTCGTCGTAAGTATACAGCGCAAAACGTTACAACCGGGAGCTTGTATTAACAACCTCCGTCGACGGTTTTATTAACGCTATACTTTCGAAGGATGAATTGATCGCGCGGATAAATCGCCCTATAAAAATATGAGGGTTACGTGCAATGAAATTACTGCTTCGTTGTTCCCCTCCATTTGTTTTTTATCAACGATGCTCTCATAAATTTTTCTTCAACCGATTGTGTGAGAAACGAAAAAACGCGTGAAATATAATAATTTATTGTCCATTAACTACGTTGAGTGTTGCGACTTTCTTCTCTTGTTATTTTAAGTGAATTACTTGTTGGTTAAGAAATTTTTATGACGATCACTAAAATTTCAATGAGGTAACGATAGGTAAGAATTTTTTACGAAGACTTCATGGTCATCTTTTGGGGATATACTTACCGGTAACTAGAAATCCTCGAGGGTAGATTTGAAAGACAAAAGTCGCAATGTTTTACATCAACCAGACTTCCGACGAGCCGATATGCTTACCCGTGCGAAAGGAGCTTAAGGATAAAGTCGATAATACTTTGAAAAGGTCCTTGCGCATTCACGCTTTCCTCGTCCTATTCCTAGAGTATACTTCACATCCACTTTTCCTTCCTCCTTCTTCGGTTATTCTATTCGTAAGCGAACTTGTAACAGATCTAATCAGATGCACGAGATTTTCAATCAAAAAACTTAATAACCACATAATAATATTTTACAATTATTTAGAATTTTGTTGATGAAAGTAATCGGATGCAAAGCGATGCAGTAATGAAATTTCATTTGGAAAACATCGATTCGAAATTCGATTTTAGGCAACACTACACTCCACCGTATCGTAAAGAGCACGCCCATTAAATACTTTATATTTTTGGTCAGCACTAAATTGTGAACGAATTTGCATAGTGTACCGACAGTAATCGCAAGGCGTAAATTTCTAGAATTCAATGGGGGCCGCACCACTGTTTGTATTTAGCTCGGAAATATATGTGTGGGTGTAGGTATCATAATGTACACCAGCCCCAATAACTTCCGTTCTGCTTTTAAACGCGTCGAACCAATTTCTCTTTCCTGTTTATCGAATATGCATAACATTACGATACGTTATGCAATAAACTGTGAAAAATTTAGTGCACTACTTTTTCTTGATACACTGTCTAATATATCTCTCTCGTTACACATGAAATACGATTTTGACAGAAGATATTCCTGTTATTGACTAAAACATTAAAACACGTCTTATGAATGTTTTCATATTCTTATACATTTACAACTTTATGCAGTCGTAAATGAATGCTGCACTAGTATGTAGCAGTTTATTATCTTGCAGCGGTAATTTTTTATCTCAATTAGGCTTGATTGCATTCGTGGCTAAGTAGATTTAATTGGAATACTTTATCATTTTTCATGGCATAATATTTTGCATTACCCCATTTTAAATATATAAAATCTGGTATTGCCAGAGGTTTGTAAATACGTAAATAGATTCTAGCAACAAGACTTTATATACCCTCCTTTTTGTTAATTACAAATAGACTATGTGAGCAGTTGATTATAAATTTCTGAATTGCAATTAATGCAGTAATTTATTTTTGGTAAATACATAAATTAAAACAAATAAATAATACAGATTGAACAATTTATTATTTATTCTCTTCTGGGGTTTGATAGATAACTATTTATTGAGTTTTTGAATGATGATGACTCAAAACTGCAGGCTTTTGAATGGAACTCTTGAGAAGTTCATGTGGGATGCGTTCAAGAGGGATAGGCGACAGATAATGAAAACAACTCGTCGTTTAGTTTCTGTTTTCTCTTTTATTCATACAGACCTAGATAAATTTATCACAATAAGGGAATTATGAAAAATGTATAATAATAACGCGGACAGAAAACACATTCCCGTGGAAAAACCGAAAGAAAAGACCAGCCGCGTCGAGTAACGAGTTTTCACCGGAGTTAAATTTCCTTTTTTTTCCTCGTTTAATACTCTCTTTAATTGACATAATGTCCTCCTTGAAATCAACGATCCGTCTGATTTTCCTTTCGTTAACATGTTTAAAACACAATCTATACTTACATAGTACTATTAAACGTAGCAACATTTAGAGTAACACTACGCAGCGTGTTTATGATGCACATTAAAAGCGATTCCTGGTGCTTTTTCGGCTTAGTTTTCTTCTTTTTTTTTTCGTCGGATGTACGTTTTTCGATAAGGTTTTGCGATCGTCGTGATTTCTCGTTTAATTTCATTCTCCCAGATGCTCTCCCAAGTTCGCGAAATCCTTCTCGCGTCGGTAGGCTTGTTTAATTTACCAAATTATTTCTCATTTATACAAAGCATGCAAATCATTTCTTAGCATTTTCGCTTACTAAACAACGACATATTTTAACAATATCATTCGTGACAGTTCAGAAGGTTTTGTCAGCGAAAATGTTAAACACTCTCTAACATACTCTTTCCGAGGGATCGACTGATAAAATACTTTCTCACGTCGACACTCATAGTGTCTCGTATAAAAGAAGGCGCGCACGAAATTTAAAAAGCAATAGGTAAAAATTGAATTTTGCGTTCACGTGGGCGGTAAAGGGTACGATGAACGATGGAGTGGGAGAGAATGGGAATGGAAGAAGAGGTAGGAGGTGAAGGGTTTAGGCTGCTCGTCAATCTCACGTTCCGTTACTTCTGTAACTATTTACGCCGTTATTTAATCTAATCAGGTTACACCTTCGTTTATGTATATTTATTTACAGGAACACAGTGAACGTTGCCACAAAATCGACCACACGTTTACCGGCATGGCGCGGAGCAAACTTCCATCAATCTTGTCGCTCGTTTCGGTAATAATCAACAACAGCAGCTGCGTTCGCTCAAGGAGAATCTTTGGTTTTGTGGCCAGCCTATGAGATACTTATGGGAACATAATTAATTAATGTTAATCTCCTTACCTCTATAGTAATTCAACTTACAGTCCCTTCTCACGCTTGCACGTGCTCTTGGTTGTTTTCTTAAAAACCTCCAGCCTCTTTATCGACCAGAATCGAAATTTTGGCGAACGAAACAAAAAGCACATTCAGTTGTCTAATAATTGATACGTTTAACAACGACCTATGTACAGTGGGTCATGAAAGTGTTCCAAGTTCCAACGCGTCTAAGTAAATATTGAAACAGAAGGTATGCGTATGTTAGACGTGCATCTTAAAGCTAATACTGTAACTACTATTGAAATATTAAAACAGTAATACATACGAAATTTTTTGTTATACAGATATAGTTGTTCGATCGATTTAAAATTTGGTATGTACTATCCTAATACTTGTTTCCAATAGCAGTTACAGTACTGTCTCTAAATGAAAATTTATAGGCTATCTTAAGTTTCCCATGCGCATAACTTCCGTTTCAGTTCGTACTTACACGCGTTCAACTACTGTCGTGAGACGCTGTAGATCGTGAAAACGCGATTTTGCCATGGAAAATAAGTAATAAGATATGGCTAGAAAAGATTCTAAGAGAACGCAATACATGTAAGTTATAGCGAGAGACGTATGTACGTGTGCATATGTATGTATGTATGTATGTACTCGCGAGTTACTCTATGTTCGCCTAGAGGGTGATGGTCATTGATTATCGAAGTAACCAGCTGACGGAGCCAGTTTACGCATCCGCTACTCTATCAGGTTCGTCCCTTTGATCGTGAAGTTTCGATGTCAGCTAACAATAAGTAAGGGATGATGCCCTATCATCGATTCGCTTATCATTGCGCTGTTCTCTCTCTCTCTCTCTCTCTCTCTCGATCCGTATGCTTACATGTGTGTCTCTTGCGTATGTATACATGATTCTGCGTATGCCTATTATTGCCTAGGGCAGTGCGCGCGTATGTATGGGTCACGTACTTATTTGGCACTTCTTATTATGCGATTATCGATTATTTACAGTTTACAGAGGTCCACGCGTGAAGATCGTCGATACCGCGATCGATACGAACGGTCCACACGCGTACGTTTTTTTTTTCTTTGCCATGTATTTATAATGTTTATACAATGAACTTGAAACTGAAATTTATACACTGAGCTATTTACAATTCCCTTACAGCTTACGCGCCGCATCTCTCGTTTGTGTCGACGAACAAAACATATAAGTCCATCTCTCACGCACTTTTCGCGTTTGGTCTCACGTAAAAAGTGTTCTTCCCTCGTGTCTTCTCGCTTCCACGTGGAGACTTCCGTTTCGTAAATATTACACGTTATCTATAAACATTCGTTCGCCTCCTGTTGAGCATCGAAAGTGTCGAGACGCGGTCCGTACATAAAACGTGTGTACGATATAATATGTATAATGATACATTAAAGTATAAGCAATAATACTTTCAACTTGTTTGACAATTTACTTATCGATGGATCGGTGCAATCACGGTTGTAGTCGGCGGAGTATCTCTCTAAATTTTGTGTACCTTTACGAGGGGAGCCGCGTTGCGATTATGTATGAGGTAAAGCTCGTTATCACTTCAAATTGACGTGCAACCTCTCCTCTTTTGACATGTCTGTAAAACCTCGTATGCAATGTGTACGCTCTTCTTCCTTCTACTCTTTGAAGAGTTAAGTCGATTTTATCTCAGGACAAAAATAATGTAACAAGAAATTAAATAGGTATTCCTTTAACAGGGAAGAATTGCCTCTTTTCGGGCAACTAGCTAGAATCGAATTTCAACTTCTAAGCGAAATACGAACGCCGTTAACAGATCACAGGGTTTTAACTACTTGTACGATTGTTCTCTGATATACGTCTCCTGCCTCTGCCCCTCTCTGATAGTTTAAGAAAAGAAGTTCGGAGCTAGAGAAACTCGAAACATTCCCGCGGAAATCGGTCGATGGGAATGTAAAAGCTCCCTAAAAGCTCCCGGGGATCAATATGACTGATACGGCCATGAAATAAATTCGCCAAGTTCGCGGGAAACTTGGTTGGCCCCGCGTCGATGAAGTTCTCGACCCGTAAGTCTCGATTTTCCGGTGTACCACCTTTTACATCGACAGCAAGATGAAGCGGCGATCTTTCGTCCTTAAATCAAACTTTCCGATTGGACGGAACCGGCTCCTTCGGCTAAACTTAAATATGGACATAGATCTACTAGGATTTCCATTATCCTGATACAACGGACGTTGATAAACGTTCGTAACGTGCGACCCGCACCACCCAACAGATTTTTACTTCGCGGGGTAAACAGGAGGATGAAAGCGGTTTCGGCGTAGATAGATATCGGCTATTGAATTCACGTTTATTAGACGCGAAGTTCGCGACCGGGGCAAAATTCAATAATGCAATGGTTAGAAGTGGATATTTAATATTGCGGAGGGGACCGAGGCGCATTAAGCCGCGTGGCGGTCAAGATTTATCGCGTTATTTCGCGATAGTTGCATAGCGGCTTGGGTGGAACGGGTTTAGCTAGTTTTGTCGTAGCAATCTGGCAATTACGAGGTGCTGAGACCACCGTAAAAGTGTCGGCCCGCGGGCCGGTGACCCCTCCGCCGTCTCGTAACTCAGGGCGAAATAGGTGTTCCTTGGTGGTCGGTAGCAGGAGTGGTAAATCGGGACGTCGGACAATGTTTGGCCAGGTACGTGCCGCGCTGAGCTCACTGTGATAACCGACAATACTTTCGCGGCCGTCACCCTATTATGAATGGGTCGTGTTAAACGAGGCGGGAAAAGCTCGCAAGTACATCGCAAAGTGATGATACAGACTGTGTATAACAGGATCTCTCCACCCACGCTGTGCCATCCATTCTCTCTCTCTCTCTCTCTCTCTCTCTCTCTCTGCGTTTTCCACCCACCTCGTCCTATCCTTTCTTTCCTATCTCTCTCTCTACCTCGTACTCATCCCGTCTCGTTTCCACTTGTGCATCTACGCCTCCCAACCGTCGTGTTTGCTAACGGAACTGCCACGGTGCGTCGCAGTCGTGATTCTCATTGCGACCAGTACTTGCTATTTTACTACGCACTTACGCTTCTTTCGGATGTGCAAAAAATGGGCAGTGGTACAGTTTCGAAACATATTTCTCGTTCGATTGCCTACATAATTCTTCCTTTTCTCCAAATAAGAATACTCTGTCAAATCTCGTTTTGAATTGAAATTAAATTTTGTAATATCAGATTTTAATAAATTTTATACAGAATTGTGACGAATATATGTATTGAAAATTTTTTGTTGATAATATATTTTGCTTGACGTCCGAATTGAATGTATACAGTTAATGAGCGGGATATAATCGATTGATCAATTGGGGAAGAAGGGGGGTCAGGTATGAAAGAAATCAAAGGGAGAAGCAACAGATTGCATGGCAAGCTTCACGGGCAATTCTCTCACGACTGTATATCGCGAAACGAGACACGGTAAGCGAGAAAATCTCGTGGACCATAACATGGATTATGTATAGTTGAATCCGCCTCTGACGATCCTAACTCTATCTTCATCCCAAATCTTATTATATGCATGCTGCAAATACATACGTAAACAGCTATGCACCGGCTCGCCGGATTTCGGTTTGTTGTATTTGTCAGCAGTTGGTACATATTATTATGCTGAGCATGCTTATGCTTATGACCCGTGAAAATTAGTATATGCAAATGCGTTCGCAAATAACGATTATCTATTAAAACGAATTTGCACGCTCCTCGCCTTGACTTTGCTCTTCTACTTTTATCCCAGCGAGAATATCGATACATAGTATGAATAAATCTGCGTCGTGGTAAGATGCCACCACTTGTGCTTAGATATTTTTGACGGGACTCGTAAAACTTCCATTCTCCGAGAATGGGCGTTTTTGTGGTGAGGATAAATACTTCAGACGTTGGCTTGTACAGCGAGAGCTAATAAATTCGTAACTGAACGTTAAATCTTGAATCGTTGTCCATTCGGTTCCTGACCTCATCGAATTTTTACCCTTGTCCCTCGACGGAGGCAACCGCGTTCACCTTGCGAAATATAAGATTCAATTCGATTTCGGTTGTCTACATAGTGAAAACAATCTCACGAAAATGTGTCGATGCACGGTAAAATAGTATCGATAGAATTACCTGTACGTTCTCTCATATGCGAATAGTTGCAATGCACTTATAAAATCATCGTATGTACAACGTGGATCGTGTAACTTCTGTGTATAATTATAAAGCGTAATTACCGGGTGAAGGCCGCGATAAATTTTCACGTGACGCGTACCTTACCCCACGTGATTTATACGATACCGTACGGGACTTGAAGCTATACTTAAGCCGACGAACGAATATAATTAAAAAATTAATTATTCGATTCGCGACGTTAAAGGTGTGTTCAAAGCGGCCTGCAGCTACTAATTCAGTCATGTCCGTGGTTCACGAGATTTATTCGGGCACGATGAGAGATCGGTTGGCAAAAGCCTGAAGCATTCAAATTTGTCAGAGATATAACGTCAAATATTGTCGTGTCGTATAGCTCGCTTAATGGGATAGCGTTCATTTTTGCAGAGAGAGAATTGTATCGCGCGATATCGCGCGCACATTTCTCTCTTTTCCCCCTTTATTTTTCTGTAATTCACCGTAGCGGAAGGCATGATCCACGAGCGGCCATTAGTCCCGTTGCGTTGTTGTTCAGCCTGTCGCAATTTTCTGCTTATTAATCGCGCAGCGCGTGTCACGGAAACCGTGCGTGATGTCTGCTTTGCACGTGGCCACGCGGACGTGCGCACGGATAAACGGGCGGCCGGTACCTCGCGATCGCGTGCGATTCTGGTTTATTTCACGTCGTGGAATGCACACATTACGGACGGTTTCGACGAACGCGGTTATCTTGTCGAACTTGTCTATCGAAAGAAGGCAGGCAGGTTCGTGACGCGGTGAATAACGGGAAATTTAACAGCAGCAGCAGCAGCAGCAGCACCCGTGGGCATGGTATAATCGGCGATTAATCGGAGTCTGCGAAAAATGATATACCGGGGATAAGGTACGAGCTGAGAAACAGGTAGAGAGGCTTAACTGCGCTCGGGATCTGGGTTAAGTTTGGGTTATCCGTAACAGCTACGAGCACTCGATATCATCTACTTAAGAGGTGATTTACATAACCCTCGACTCTTTGTCTCATCCGGGTTTTGCATCTCGCTAGAATTGTCCTGCTTCGTTTACTAGATCTTAAGTCGACTCGCGCTTAAACGATCCTCAATTGATTTCTATAATCTGTTTGTTTGAACGTTTCACTCGCAAATATTAATCTTGACGATACGGCATCGCGCGTCGAGCAATTGGCGCGGCAATCTACCGTCCCAGCCGCGGGGACAGAATCCGAAACCGTGAATAAAATTCATGTCGGGGGTACAGCAGGCGTGACACGGCTGGTATCCGCGCACGCATCTAAATAGGTAGGCGTGTATTCTATCCGAGTATGGGTACACGGTTTGGCGAGTACAGGCCGTGGACGCAGGAATACACCCGTGGCGTGTAACGACGTCACCGAGCAGTATCTCTGTTACGCCTGGCTTGTCGTGGACTGTGGCCGCTCACGCATCGCTTAACATAATCCCCCATCCGAGCAGGACTACATAGATTACGGAATGATACCTCTGAAACGCACACAATTATATTGGCGTGAGATATTTCGGCCGCTGCGCACTGTTTCGTGGTCCGAATCCGAATACCTCTCTCCCTTTCTACCAGATCATCCCTAGAGAAAAGCGATCCCTGTTGTCCTAATTCATCGACATTTACTCGATCGATCCTAACTATACTTCATGGCTACCCAAGTACATTTAATGAGGTGACGTTGAATCACTCGTTCGTTTTACCATCTCGTAGGAGAATTTATTCTTCGAATATCCGAGGAAACTTGGCTTCTCCTCCGAGCGGATAATTTTGTAATATTTTCTAATAAGCATGTAAACAGAGACACCTTGATTAAATTGATACCGATCGCGGCTTGATCGATCCTAACTATTCTTCATGGCTACCCAAGTACATTTAATGAGGTGGCGTTGAATCACTCGTTCGTTTTACCATCTCGTAGGAGAATTTATTCTTCGAATATCCGAGGAAACTTGGCTTCTCCTCCGAGCGGATAATTTTGTAATATTTTCTAATAAGCATGTAAATAGAGACATCTTGATTAAATTGTTGGCGGAGGAGCAATTACGCAGCGGGATCGTTGAGAGAATTATAATGCAGCCGTTGAGTCGGTTCGTGGTCCGAATTCGAATGAGTTTATCGTTCGTCCGGGTTCAAGTCCTGCGGCGGCGGCGGCGGCGCCGCGCTGACGACGAAAGATAAATCTAAAACCGTAGCTCTAATTCGCGATTTCATTTAAATGCTAATCCCAAAATAGAGATCGACCTCCGGCCGTTGAATGTTCCTCCGATCCCCGGATCATTCCCGATGAATCTTGCCCCGAGTGTACCTATCTGATACGACCTCCTCGCACGTTTTATCTTTCCTTTTCGTACATTAAGCAAGAAATCACGTCCTTTCTACATCCCGGTTCGATCCTCTTTCTCTGGCCCCTTTTTCTGCCGACCTGTTCGAAGAATCTTTATTCGAGGATTCGAGGAAGATACCAGTATCGGTACCGGTACCCTACCCCCGTCCCGATAAAAGGGAACTTTCCAATCTCTCGGAGCGAGCCAACTTTCCAGCTGGCAAGACCAAACGATACGTACTCTATCGAAGCCCTTTTCGCGCGATCGAAACTTTTCATACTGGCTTCCCTGAGCCGCTTGCGTGACCCACGCGACGCGACCAACCGAGTTATCCAGACGAGACACACAAATGGTTTCTGCCTACCGATTTCCTCACGGAATTATTACCTCACTGTACCGCTAATTCTATCCTACTCTGCCTGCTCCCGCGTTTCCCACTTCCTAGCGCATGCTGTTTTCGTTGTAACGCCGACAGTTCGAAATCGGTCGGTTTCATTGTTCCGAGCCAGCAGAATTGAATCGTATATAGTACGTAAAGATTTTTATGGCATCGTCGCCGGAACACGTATACCCGATTCGCAGCTCTCTGTTCACGAGTGACCAAGACCCGGAGAGCGAATGACATCTCGTGATCGAGATAATAAAACACTTGTAATTTTAACCGCCGGACGACGACGATATTTAATTATCGAACACCGTGAAATTGAATTACTAATAAAACACGAGCCTGGTATTAATATTTGAGTTTCGCTCCGGTCGGATTATAAAATGTTAATTCAAGTTTTAATTGACATTTCCAGAATCCCGAGGCTTTTTGATTAATGAAAAGAATATTTCCGCGGCGACGTTGTCTCAAGCGATTCGTAGTATTCAATTCGACCCGGTCGCGTGCCCCGTGTTATTTGAAATTTTCTACGGCAATTAATTTCCGCGGCGTGCAGCGTATTTTAATTTAGAGCTTCCTTCGTTTCTTTGTTTCTCACGACATTATCGTACGATACGTGGGCGCGCGGGCTAGGTTACGCTAGGCGAGGTATCGTGAAACGCAATTACGCGTCACGTTTCGATTATACGATCGGTAATGGAAAGTTTCGTAATTAGAGGGAGAACACGATGATTAATACTCTCACGCGGCTGGAAATCATAGTAATTTCGGTCTTTGAGAGAGCGTCGGCCCTCGCGCCCGCGCACACGGGCACGGGTGTGTGTGCACATGCCCGTGTTTCGTATAATCGGTGGAATGCGAAAATCAGTAGAATCTGGCAGCGCAATCACGCTTTTGTTGCGTTAAAATTAGAAGCGGGCTGTCCGTATCTCGTTTCAATTTCCCCCTGCTCGTACGTTGTTCATGCAGTCGGTTATGAATTTTTAACGTGTACGTATTTCAATATACAATATAAATCGGCCGTGTGATCCACGCGGATTTGTTTCTGCGGATGAAACGATACCGTGCCGCGTTCATTCAAAACATTTTCAAATACCGGATCGAAATCCGGGAGCAAAGAAATTAATTTGAAGCGAAGTTTCGCGTTAATAATTCTGCGATATTAAAGTTGTGAAAAACATGCGTAAAAAATGGAGTGTAAAAATAGGGAATAAACTTCACCCGGATTAATCGTACACGTGATATTTTTTTTTTCTCGTTATTGGACAACGATTCGATAAACATGACTTGATAATACAGCGAGCGAAATTTCGAGATAATGTCATTTTCTAAAATCAAGGTAAAACGTCAAATATAGTGCTAGGAATAGTCAAGGTTTTGTCACTTATGAAGTGGTCTGCACGTTTCCCTGATTTGAGAATCTGTGGACAATTTTGTCACATGCAATTTTAATTATTCAAACAATAAAAGTAGTAACTGTCATTGAAGTTTAACACTTGGTCTTTTGAAATAAAAAGAAAAATTGTAGATGTTTCGTCCTCTTATTGTGCGTTAAGTTACAACATTCTGGTTATCATAAAAATAAAACAACTTACCTGTGTTTCAATGTCCTATTTTTTTTCTATAATAATTTACTTATTTTTTTTTAGCATTTTCTTCATTATATTATAAAAGCATTAGTATGTCAAAAAACCATGGTGCTCTTTTCGCTCACTGTGATTGGACTCTCGATGCGACGGTAACGTCACGTTTTCAAAACAATATCGCTGACACACTGTACTGTGGTAGGTTTCGGTATCGTCCTTAGGTTTCTGGCAACCCTCGTGATTTCGCGGACGCCGCAACGGTGCGACGCGAAACCACCATTTTTCACCTGCCGAAGCATTAATCAAATTCCTTCTTTTCCCCGTTGGCTTGTCTACTTGAATGCTCCCACCGCGGTCGCGTTTCAAAAGTCTCCGGGTTCCCGAGATTCCATTCAAAACTCGACTTTTCAACGCAAACTGTGCAGATGTCGCGCGCCCTTGGGGACGTTCCTCTTCGTTTCAGATCACGCCCCCGTTCTTTTTTTCCTCGCACGCTCGTTCCTGTCCAGTGTCGTGCAATTTGCAAGATTTATCGTGTTTTTCCAATACCTTATTGACTGAGATGTAAAGCTCGAGTTATCCCCCTATGCGTGTCTACTCTCACAGAGAAGGTTATACTTATTGTATCGTATGGCCCTTCGTGTCCCATATCACTGTTGTGCGATAGCTACACCCTCGAAATGCAACATTTAAAAACTGTAACAAATCCGAGTCGTGTTTTGTCAGAGCAGAAGAAGCAAGAGGTTGCCCCTAACGAAATTTCCTATAGAGTCAGAAGTTGCACGCCAACCTGTGTTGCATTGTTAACGTCGAAAAAAACTATCGGAATGAGGTGGATGAGGAGCACCGTAGTAATTGCCCGAATTAATTGCGGCGATTAGCCACGGGATCACGGCACGGTCAGGGGCGCAACAACGTTACGCTAATACAGGTAATACATATGGTTCTTGAAACACAGAGCACGAGTTCCCCCGATCCATACATCATCACGTTGCCACAAATAATTCGCCAAGATAATTCGCCTCACAATAAATATCTGATACTAATTAAGCCCGTAATCCAGCGGTGCCCGATGCGATACATAATTCAATTATCCTAATTAATATTCGATTGCGATTAACAATCCAATTAAAGGTGTACAGCCGGCTGACAAATAATTTCGTCTGTTACCCGCTAATGCGTCCCGTGAACGGTCAAACTGTAATCTCGAATATTAGTCGCGCGATCCTTTAACGGATAAACCGTGCGGCCACATCAGACGAATTCGTGTAAACGCGATTCAATTGTAATCGAATGTAGGCTGATGTAGGAGGCGAAGGTGCGTCGCACGTTTGTACTACGCGGCTCCCCGGGTTAGGAGAGTGGATCGAAGAAGGTTTAGACGTCCTGGAGGAAACACGGGTCACCTTTTTCGTGGTCCATCTCCTAATTGGCCGTCTGGGGCATATACGGGGGCATATAGGGCCCCGTGAGTATATACTGCACCGCGACTACCATCAACTGCGGGGCACTCCATCTTATGATGTACGCGCTTCCTGAAACAGAAATGCATTTTCCTCGTTACTCTCATCGTGCTACGGTGTACGTATACTATGTATGTACAGCATATGCGTGTCATGCACTCGCACCAGCCAGGCCGAGTGTTCCCTCGCTCCTGCGTCAGGCTATAAAAAGATGTAGAAGGAAACGAACGTGTGATCGCTGTGTGTGTGTGTGTAACTTTCACGCGGTGCGGTTACATGCCACAAGCGAAGCTGCGAGGTATATAAAAATGATCTGCGAATTTTTCACTGTTGATATTCATATTACCCCGGCAAGTGAAGCGCAATATAAAGCGAGGTATTAAGTACGGTATATAACTAGTTTCGGCCAGAGATTAAGTGCAATGTTTTCGAGGGCATCGTTAATCGCAATTAAAATTCATATGACGGTAAATACGTCTACGATGAAATTTGTGATACAATAATTATAAAACGTATTATAGGACGCGTAGCATAGAAGTTTTTATGTATAGCCGAGGATTGCACGCCGAATTCGGTGCTGACCGTAATTATTTATTACTATTGTGCGTTATAAAATAATTTCGCACCGGTGTCAGAGTTAATATCGCGACACAAAGCCGGAGGAATTATAATTTTGCGGTTAAGCGAATCGCGTTTCGTAGATTACGGTTTGTCATTGGCTTACGCGTGAAATCGGCCCGGGCCGCGTTAATCATGCACCGTAGGTCGCGCGACCGGCCCGTCGTTCCTAATTTCCAAAGCTCATTATCGCAGTAATTAGGTGTCAAAATGGTATTCGATGCGTGCGCACGCGCCACTTAACGGTATTTTAAATTTCGCGTCTCGCGGATTCTCTTTCACGGTAGTAGGCGACCAGATTACAACGTACGGCCGAAAACTGTTCCCCATTCCTGTTCGTTCCCGCTGCGACGCCAAACGCAACCATCTAACCGCCGAGGCAAGAGGAGTACAACGCGAACACGTTGACATTTATATTCAAACAAATTTTAAAGCTTCCGTTGCTGATGGTGCAAGTTTCGCGCGTCGCGTCGCTTAGAATTTGGAGTAACGTTCATGGCGTCGCATTTTCAAGATACCTGCAGCACGGCATACCTACGCTGGCCAGATCACAAGTTGTCGATACTTAGAAGAAAACTCGGTCACGCAAAAAATCTCAATTTGCATTTCTTCTTACGGTGGAAATACGTAATGTGTGATTATACACAGTCGAACGGTACAATCAATCGCACGCCGGTCGTTAAATTTATTTGACGACTTTCTGTCACGGTAGCGTTGACAATGACTTCAAGTAGCAAGCTTCTCTTCTATCCATGTACATAGATCACTGCTCGTGGTCATTTTTAGCGTTATTCCTGATTTAGAGTCCGCTCGGAAAATTGACAATGTCTTATTGGTTTTTCAATAAATGTACTCTCCTCCCCCTATATACGTGTATCGATACGAGCGCGTTTCTTCCGTCACGGGAAGCAGGCTCTAAATTCTGTTGGGTTCAAGACCCAGATCCGATCTCGAGTGAAATTCTATTTTGCTTTCGGTCGCGTTTCAGGATTTTACGACTCCGCAAGCTGTCTTTCCAAACACGTTCCCAAATACCTTTAAAGAACGAAATCGAGTAAATGTAGTTATAAATGACCCGTGATTGAATTTACAATATAGAAACATGGACCGATACATCGATCTACCGTCGATTGCGATATAGGCTCGAGTCACGGCAATCGAAACAGCAAATCGAAATCGAGGGTTCGTTACATTGATGGCAATGAAAAAGAAATTGGATGCTGACTGAAATGACAGCCACGAAATCCTTACGACGATCTTCCTCTGTCAGCTTTTTATTTACATCGCTTGTCTGATTTATCGTCGATCCGCGTCAACTTCTGCACGCTGTATTTTCTGCGCCTTCCAGGTCGCCCGTGGAGGTTTCGCATGTGGAAATATATTGGCCGTTCCGTCGCGGCAGATTGTCGGAAAAGGGGAGAACGGACGAACACCGCGGGTGGATGCGGAAAAGGAACGAGAATGAAAGAGACGATGGATAAATGGACGAACCGAGTGCAAGCGCGAAGGAATGAAACGAGAAAAGTATCGAGTCATAGGGAATAGGGGGTGAAAAAGACGTGGAAGAAACGAGATAGAAATATTAGGAGGAGAGTAAACAGAGAAGAGAATGGCGAGGGGATAGGAGACGGGAAAGAGCATTCTTATCGCGGATACGAATTGACATAACGGATTACGCGGTATCGCGAGCAATATGTCAGAGGGGGTAAGAAGGACGAGGAGTCAAGCATTATATCGCGAAATAAAATGACCCGTGGCTCGTGTCCATGCTCGCCGGAACGATTTGAAATATAGACGGCTATCGAGCCCGAACGCAGATATACCTCTATTATTGGCATTTTGCTTCCGATGGAATCATGTATTTTTCATAAGGTATGCTGAACAGTTGGAACGCAATGTGACCAGCTCGTGTGGGCGATGCGGGACGAGCCGTCGAGTGAACTCGTCCAGTAGGAAGACACAATTTTAGCGAAATCCACGTAAAAATTCTGTATTGTTCTTGAATACTATATGACGTCGACGATGTGAAAAATTAGAGGAACGGGCTCGTTTGTTTTCGCGGTTATTATCTATCGCTGCACCACCACGTTTCAGTTGCTCGGTCATAATTCATTTGCTGCTATTAATTTTTCCTCTCGAACCGTTAAATCGTCTACAATTTTGTACGTTCTCAAATATTGGTTCCATGGTTTTATTTGCTCTCTCGATAGGAAATCATTACGCGTATAATATTTTATGAGTGGACTTCACTGGAATTAAATGTTTCTGCTCTCTCAGGGATCTCTGAATATACATATTTAAGGTATCAACGCGCGCAACCGTTGCGAAACAATATTTTGTTGTAGCCAGAACGCGCTACCCGCGGCTGTTTCGATATTGATATTCCATACGCGTTGCTCTTCATTCAGTTTCACAACGTCGATCGAAGATTCGCGGTGGAATTATTCATGGAAAAAAGTAAATTGGCGCGCGCGCGCACGACCACGCCGGTTGATGCGATTTCGCGTGCCGCTTTTTCGTAGCCGATGCAAGCTTCGTTCCCGCGAAGAATCTCGGTTAATCCGGATGCATGTCGGTGAATTTTAATGTAACGTCTCGATATCGACAGGTGTCGACGTGTCGGTCGGTTGAGCCGTGAAATTTTTCGATGACGCCTCGCTATGCCGCCTGCATCCGCGTGGATTTGTTGTCATCCTACGCCGTCTTCCGGATACGGAAATACCCATCCCCCGGGGAGAAAATTTGCCAATTTTAAGCGAATCCAAATTCACTCTGACACACGGACATTTAATGTTTATCGCTTTGTCGATACGTCGCTCGAGCTTGATGCCCATTGCCAGTTTTAATGTCGTTTAATATCACATTATCTATCCTCCGCGCGGGTAATACATCTTGCGTCGCACTGAATATATCAAGTAAATAATGTTCACGAATTCATTTCAGCCAAGCTTGTCTTTCACTCGCGTCTCCTCAGGAATCGTGATCGACGAAATTTTATTCGTTCGCCGCGTGGTTCTAATTTCGGCCGTCAAAAGAGAAACGAGCGTAGAAAAAAGTGGATTATCGCGGAGTCATCGATTTTCGTAAGGCGACCCGTTTTATCTGGCGATCCGCTCCTCTGATCCGTTAAACCGAGACGACGATCCAACTTCCTTATCGCTAATTTAATCAACGATAAGGGAAACTTCAAACATTTTATCAGCCCGCGCCACTCCGCACCGATTCACTACTTTTCTTCCCTTCCTTTTTCCCCAATGAAAACTTACCGGGAGCAAACTCTTGTTTGTTATGCATTCTTCTACAGTTTTCGCATCGATAACTTTCCTTTTCTTTGATTCGTATCGAGAGAACAAACGTCAAGATCTATATAGGGAAAGTAGGGCAAAACTGAGTACCCGGTTTGCATATTTTCCCAAAATCAAATTTATCTCTCGAGCGAATAGAAGAATTCTGAGAAGAGCCGGTAGATCTAGAAAGAGAGACAGTATGTTGACCAAAGTGTAGTCGGAGTTCCATAAAAGTTCTCCCCCCAGACTTTCTCTAAATATTTAAACTTAAACGATTTCTTAGAATTAAAAATGCATTACTGAAAAATTATATCATGGTTGAAATATTTTCAGTGTGCGCATATATGGATATTTACAATATGAAGTTTTAATCGTTGGAGGAAAAAGCTTCGTCGTAATTTTTCACTGAAAAATATGAATTACAGTAACGGAATAATAACAGAAAATTATCGAACTAAGTGGCACATACTTGTTTTCAATAAATAGTTTTAAAAGATAAGAGGATTAAAATATATTTGACCGACCGATTAGATTGTTGAACACGAATTATTTTCGATCAAACGAAACGGTTCTTTCCGAGTACGCTTAGTTTTAGAGTGCGCTTTTAGTTGTCAGGTAACGCGGCACACGCGTTTATCGGTTATTTCGTCTAAAAAACGGCGAGGCGTAAGCTGGTTCTTCTCCCTCGCAGCACGTCGCAGGGGTAGAGGACCGTGCGATGAGCTTACAGTGGTGATCGTATCGAGACATAAGCCGGCCTGATTTACGATCTACGTACCCCGGGAAAATTTACGTCGTACACCCTCAAACCCCGTGGGAAGGGGTTGCAATTTATATTTGCTGCAGCAACGGTCGCGTACGCAGGCTGAATGTCATAACGCGAAACATTTTGTAAATCAACCGCGTGCCGCCTAATGGAACAGGATATTTTTTTTGTTTTACCCTCTTACATTCTTTCCCACTATTATTTTTCATCGCGGGGCCATCAGCTTTAAGAGACAAGACGAGGCTAGTTATAACGTTATAAGTCGACGCGCCGGGGAAACGAGGTCGGAGGGAATAAGAAGGTTATCGAGTTATCGGTTATAATATCGGCGTCGTCGGATAGGTAGATAGGAAGGCAAGCGCGAGCGCGAAGAGGAGGGTACGAGAGTGAGACACGGGCTGCTGCGCGGAGGTGGATCTCTCCAAAGTACTCAGGCACTTGTGGCACGTGCAATTTGCGACGTCTAAAGTTACTTCTAACGTGCTGTTGTTTTAATGGCCGCAGACGCTATCGGCAGCGACTGAGTCAGCAGAATTTTCCGTCGCCTCGGTGCGATACAGCGAAATTCATCTCCCCGATATTTTTTTACGACTACATAAGAATTATTCAAGGGGGTTCTTACTATGAGAAATTCAGGATTACGAAATTAGAGATTTAATTTGGCCTGTGTCTATTCATAGCTAGCGACTTCTTTCGTTCTACAATAATATTGATACTATATTATAAACAAGAACTAAATTGTTAAGTCATCGAACTTCAAAGATTTTTTCTTTAATTTGTTCTTTTTATTTCTTTACCAGATAATTGGACTTGTTTTTTAAATTATCTATGTATACATTTTTATAAGGATTTTACTAATCCTGGTCTAGTACATTTTCGATCTGAAGTGTGTTCGATCTTTGTACCTCCTTTCGTTCGAACGTATGTTTAGTTCTTTACCGAAGAATACTTTTCTTCTTACATCTTTCACGCATTCATTTATCAACCCGATCCCCTTTCTACTGCTTCGCCAGGTATACATATACAGATATACATATGTACGTACACGAGCACACATGTACATGGGTCCGGGGCGTAAACGGGGCATTTGTATAGGGGTTGCTTCAACCCCGACGACGTATATATTACATTTGTGGAGGGCAACAGATCCGGAAGGTACAGAAGACCCGAGCACCCTTCGTTGACCCTTTTATTCCTCGTGAGGAAATTACCTGAACGAAGCGGTGGCTGCTCGATCTTGTTATTTCGTCTCCTCTTTATCTTTCTTTTCTCCCTTTTTTTACACGGTCTGTTTACCGCGTTTTCCTCTACTGTTGTCCCGCTTCAGGTATATTTACGAGACGAGGCTCGCGCGCACGCTCTTTCGTGTTGGGGAGAAAAGAATTCGAATGAAACGGAGTAAAGAAGGGAACAGAAACTATAGGCTCTTTCCTTTCGCCCAGGTAGTACAAGCGAAAATGTGACTCGCAAATTACGTCCCCGAGAAACGAGATTTTATTATCTGCGACGTAGATTCGGTCTCCGGAGTTCACTCGTGTCGGACATTTTTCTCCATTTTCGTGCGGATCCATTTCTGTCTACGCGAATTCACTACGAAAGGATATCTACCACGGCTCCTTCTTTTTGAACGGGGGGCGGTAGGGTGAATCCTAGCAAAAAAAATGTTGCCTCCCGATAACGGTGACATCAGTATATTTTTTTGCGACGCTGTGCTCATATCATATCACGGAAGACTATCTACACCAGCTATCTGACGACGTTAGCTTTAGAAAATTATAGGTGGGCAGACGTATCATTCGTGGTTACCTTATAAGTTTCCATATCATATGAGAATATACTAAAATAATGTACCAGCCGAAAATGATCACAAGTGTGACGCATCTACCTTATACAGGATGTAAACGTACAGGTGGGCAATATTTCAGGAGCGTATTCTACAGGCCAGAATAAGACAAAAGTGAAGAGTGACAAAATTGCATTCAGGCCTCCATTAACAAACTATTAGCAATTAAAGATTGGGTGTTTTGAGCCTGAATCAGGCAATCTACTTTACACCGACTTGCACTTGTTGATCGAAAGTTCTGAAATCTTGGCTAAATGTACTACTACATGAGTAGAATATGTGAATCCTGTAGATTTTCACGATTTTCTCAAATTGCTGTATCTTAGGATATAAGGTACAGAGAAATGTGGAAACCTGGTAAAGGTTCTACTATATGAGGAGTATATATGCGCATATTTTCAACCCGATCGGCAAACTTTCAATTTTTGTCAAATTTTTACCCTTCATAATTTTTCAAAATTTGGGCTATGGAACATGACCCTAAAATATTGCCCATCTGTACATTTACACCCTGTATGTCTAGATGTTGGGAAGAAGAAGTTGAAAGAGAGCGGAAAATAAGGAAGAAGATTAAAGAGATCCTTTTTCCATTTTCGCGGTTCGCAAGAAATGTCCGGAAGAAACGAAACGAAATGGAACGCCATTGTTTCCGTTCGATAAAACTCAATTGCTTAAGCTTGCATGCGTAGAGGGTGACGGTTACGAGCGGGTATTGGGGTTTCCCT
>SHCU01000060.1:143868-167727 GCA_004307685.1 Ceratina australensis | reverse complement strand
ATTGTACGACCGTCGCAAGTTTCCCTCCACTTCCTAAAGCAGACAACGCGTGTTTCTGCACCGCCAGACGTGCTAAGATTTATGCTTCGATAAAACGCGTGTGACGTGGAAGTCACGTTTTCGTAGCCAAGATTAAAAATTGTTCACTTTCTAAAAGTTGGTAACTAGTGGTTTGTAGGTCATTGACAACGAATTTGATATTAAGAATTCAAAATTCGTAATGATGAAGAGTAGCATTTCTCGATTAGAATATATAGACCTAGATTTTTGGAATGAAAACTTTTCAGTTTAATTAGAGAGTAAGAGGTTATCAAATGATCGCAAGTAAACACGTTCAGGGCTCTGTGAAAAAAATACTAACCCTGAGATGTTGACTTTTGGGCAGAGAGGTCGATTTGTAAACCACTGGAACGATTCGACGAAAATTTCTCCCGTTAAATTTTACACGAGGTCTAATCGTCTCAGCGGGTACGTCTCGCGCAGCGATCGCAAGAGGTAGCACAGGAATTCAGTTGAAATTTCGAAGCGACTCGTTAACAATTTTCCAAAAGCATGCGAGATTAGACATCAGTCCTGAGGAAGGTAGCAAAGGGTGAGGAGTAGCAGGGAGAAATAATTAATTTCCACGTAAGAGAGTAAACTTGGGCTGCTGACGAATAAGAAGTTGCCTCGTCGTCACCGAGCGTTCAAGCGAACCTGCTTCAAAAATAAACAGATCAGAGGAGAACGGTCGGAGGGGATGAAAATTTGGAGACCGCCATCCGCTCAATTAATTTCCAGGTACGCTGCCACCTATCTCTCTCGTTCTTGCTAATAGAAGAGGGCCGGCGAAACGTTCCATACAATTTTTGAACGTGAGACCAGAGGGGTCCGGGCGTTGCGTTCCCGACGTGAAACTTCGCGAACTCCCGGTCTTTCTTTCATTTCTGGGGTCGCAAACAAGCGGCTCTTTAAACAGGAGCGGGGACCGGCGGCGGCGAGGCCAGCCAGGAGCAGGAGGAACCGGAACAACGACAGGGACGATGCCGCCGCGATGCCGCTAAAAAGTTTTCGAATAAAAGTTTAAATACGGCCGCGCCCTCGCTAGTGCTCGGACGAACTTTGTTTCGTTAGCCTTTGCCACCTTTTCTCCCTGTTCCTTACTAACAATAAGGCCGGACTACCATCTTTGCCTCGGCTAAGAACATAGAGCTTTTGTGTATTCACGCGCTTGTGTACAAAGGCCGCGCGGCTCGTCTGTTGCCTTCTCCGTACTATACCACCCCGGGAGGAACGCCACAACAGGAGAGGAGGCTGCCGGCCAAGCAATCGCGATCAGTCCCGTATTTCATCCGGTTTTCGTTCGCCACACCCTTGGCTCCCTAACCTCGCCGCCTACACCGCTTCCTCCCCTTTCTTATATCCCTCTTCTGCACCTCACCGCCGCCGCCGCTGCTGCTGCTTGCTCTCTTGTTTTATCAGTGTTGCCACGTCCTGGGTAGAACTTTTGGAATAACTTGTTGAAAATTTAAGGGTTTCGCGGCACCTCCGCCGCGGACGCATCCACCGTGAAACGGGAATTCGTAGCTCGGTACCTGCAGTCGGGGTAATCGTGAATTCCTCCGGTTTATCCGGAGGGAACACGGTTCTGTGCCCCCTCCATCCGGTTCCTGCCTTTGAGCAGCCTCTTAAATGGAAAAGTTCCGCCGCGGCCGCGCCCGAGAAATAGAACAGTCAACGTTCCTCCCCCTCGGTTTCTTGTTCGAGGCCGTGACTCTTCGCGTGCGATCATCCATCTATTAAACGATCTCACGGCTGAATTAAAGCGCGCGGCCGAGATTAATTTCGTTTCCTTATTCCGCGCGACGTACGAGAGGAAACGGACCGTAGATAAATTCTCCGTAGTATATAATCGAATTGATTGCGAACGAGAAGATGCAACAGCGCGATGCGATTCTGTTTCAGATAACGTATTTAGTCAAAGTGCGTAAACGCGATTTTCTGATGAAAAAGGCTGACGTTAACTCGACGGGGTGAATAGGTTCTTCTACGAAATTCGAAATCTGTCTCCAGGAGGGGAACTCCAGTGTTCCAGGTCTCGCAAGTGCGGTATCGTTTCCCGACAAAAGATCGATTCGTCCGTAAACGTTGTAGAATCGATGGTCCGATAAACGATGTTTCCAAGGCGAAAGGTCGTGGTCCATGAGGTAGAACGGTGCGGTTTCACGAGGTGGAGGCTAATGCCAGGAATAATTCTGGGCCTCTTCGCTGTTCGGTGATAATTAATTACGGCCGTCAGGATCGATGGATGTCCCAGGAGGTGACTAGTACACTGTATCGAATCATTATTAAATATTGTATAACCACGCGGGACTAATTTCGTTGAGAACCGTCCGTTCCGCCGAGATAAACACGCAGGTGAGGCATAGAGAGAAAGAGAGAGAGAGAGAGAGAGAGAAAAAGAGAAATTACGTGTGGCGCTATTGTATTAAGGTTTGCTTTTACGAAAGAAAGATTTAGAAGCGTGTTTAACGAGTAATAAATAATGGATACGGCTTAGAGTAGTTCTCTTGGTTAATTCGACTTTACTACAGCAGAATTTGTGATAAGGATTTACGTCGTACATCCCCGTTGCCTTGTATCTAAATATACAAATTCTCACAGCCATTTTAAAACTCTCGCTAACTCTACGACAATTGGATCGGAACAGGCTACACAGTTATCCTAAGACAATCCATCGGGAGGGACGCGCTTCAAGTTTCTATGGCTCCTAAATTACGTAATTCACTTCGAGTTGTGTAATAGCTCTAAACTAGGCTACCAATAAAAGCATACTCTATGATCTATAAATACTTGCTAAAGTGTGTACGGGTTTCGTTTGTACTTACGACGATCGTTACGCGCTATGCTATAGTATACACAATTAGGTAAATGCCTCTTTCGAGTAGTGTGGAAAAACCGATTTCGCAATTCTTTGCCCGCATCTCCGATGCAATCTGGCCTCGCATGGCTTCGCCAGGGCAGCGGTAATTGAATTTTAAATGTGTTTAATTAGGTCACAGCCTGAACCTCGCCAATGTAACGTTCCGATATAAAATTAAAACCTTCCACTGGTGTATTCGCGGACAGTCACGATTGCGTCACATCCTCCAAACAAGTCTGTCATTGGCTTTTAGAGAAGAAAAATATAATTCGATATTTATACAAGCAAGACCGGCGCAAACAGACTGTCTCTTGCAATTTTAAACGATAAGAATTGAAATTTTCAATACGTCGGAGCTCGTATTTTTATCGCGCAGACATCGACGATTCGTTATATTAATTCGAATTCGGAAAAGTGAAACGTGCGTTTCCCGACGAACGAAAGGAAGTTAGACGTGACGAGGGTGAGGGCGCCGATCGATACGTCCCACTCGAAGGGCTCCGCTTCCGGTTCGAGTCTTATCTGGCCAGATAAGGATTGAAAGCGGTCCCATTGGAAACTATTCGGTGCCGCTTAACATCCCATCCCGTTACGTCCCGTTCGTGAATTATTGCCCCTTGCGGCGTGGCATCGTGCGCTGTGGCCGGGTCATTAATAATTCGCTAATACATATTAAGATTGATTTCAAGCTACGGCAGGCGACGAGCAGGAACCATCGCCTGATTTCCGTGGAAACTTTCCTCTTCTGCATCGTAGTCAATCATCCGGCCCGTATATTACGGTAAAATCCTGCGACAGTCTCGCTTCGGCGGCCCCCAGTGATTCGAAACGCGTTGGACGTTCTTCGCAACTTTTTCAGAGTAATGCTGTTCGGTTCTGTTTAATAAAACTTTCTACGTTTCTTTCAATTATACTTTACTCGCCTACGATAAGCTCTTTCTATAGGCTGAGTTCAGATTAGCTCTGGGAACGTAGGTAACCTCGAAAACGGCGAAGAAAAGATCGCGTCTCAGGTGAAAATTCGTGTAACCCGGGATGGGGGTGAGCGGCAGCGATCTAACAATAATCCACGGTTTCTCCTGCAGGCAAGGCCAGTAGGTAAAATCGCGAAGCTTAATGGCGGTAATACCGTCGTGGCCGAGGCTTGTATGGTGTTAATAATGCAACATATTGAGATTGGTTTCGTTGCTAGAACACGAGAACGGGCCGGAGCCATAGGGACCTGACCTAGGCATCCGCCCAAGTTATTCGCGCCCGCTTTAATAATATATCCGCCAATGTGCACACACAAGCCCAGCTAATGCAAAGATTACATTCGAGAGCTCGACCCGTTACCTCCTCCGAGATCGCGTTTTCAACCTACACGATTGCCCTCTTCCTTCCGTATTTATCTCACCTGTTCCTCCTTCGGTCCGCCTTTTTATATCTCAACTTTTCACTGCATTTTTTAACACTTAAGCTGCTGAACCTATCTATACGTCGATTCTGTACTTCGGCAAAAGAGCATATGTATTGCTGAGAGTCAAACCGGCGAATATCAATTGTTTATTTTCGTAATGGGCCGAACTTATTAACGAGCTTGGCGAGCGTGAGTTTGACAAAAGAGGGAAACTCGAAGCGGAGCTATTTACTAGGTGATGTCGATTTCTGAACTCAATGTGCGATACAAATACTTAATGCAAACTCTCACCTTCTTTATTGGCGCTGCTTTTGATCTCCGTGGCCTTTGGCGCCGCGGACGGCTTTGGAATATCTGAAATCAAAATTGATCTCCTCTTAAGTTCTTCAATAGAATTAATCTACCCAATTCTTTACAGTTTTAACTAAATAATTTCGTTTGTTTCAACAAAATAATTCATGTACATAGAAACCGATTTACTCATTTTTACATGTGTGACGTATTAAGAGTAACAAGTGGTGATTATAAAATCAATTTCTCTCGTATATTAAAAAATGTTTAAATAAATACTTCGAAATTACAATTCTTTTTATTTTATTTTANACCCAATTCTTTACAGTTTTAACTAAATAATTTCGTTTGTTTAAAAAAAATAATTCATGTACATAGAAACCGATTTACTATATTAAAAAATGTTTAAATAAATACTTCGAAATTACAATTCTTTTTATTTTATTTTAACTGTAGTAGGACAACAGCTACCTTTAGCACCGGGGTGAGTAGTCGTCTTACCATACAATCTGATGGAACCCTCAGTCTCGCCCAGCGAGTTCTTGCTGATGCAACGATAACTTCCAAAGTCGTCGGGCTTCAGATTCTTTATAATGAGCCTCATATGAGTCCTATAGCTGTTCTCCATGATGATCGTCGTGTACTTCTCGTTGGACAGTATCATCTCGTCCTTGAGGAACCAGTAGCTCATCGCCCGTGGATGCGCCTCGGTGTGGCAGTCGATCGTCGCGTTGGTACCAAGTGGCGCACCAACTAGCTGATTCGGCACCATGATCAACGGCGAGACTTTAACATTAAACGGGGATGGGATATCGGTTATACGAGCCGAAACTTTGCTATGAATGATCGTTCACGGTGATGTTAGAAGTTAGAACCTCGCGAATGTTTAGAGGGACTATTGTACGTGTACATATGTATGTATGCATTTGCCCCAGGCGTTCTATAATTTATCAACTGCCGCATAGCTGACGACGAATTATGCTAATTACTTAGAATAATAGTCGGGCGACAGTGTTGAACTGAGTTTTGCATACAAAGGTCAGTTGCAACTTAACGTGTATTGAATAGGACGATGGATCACTAATTTGTTTAGGAAGTTAATAATAAGAATTATGCATATAGACATATGTATATTACAAATTTCAATGAATTGGCTTCGGTAGCCTTTGGGTATAAATATCAATTTTACAAAATTATAACGTTTCTCATTTCACGAGTATCATTTTACAAAACGTGTTGTAATTGTAATTGGATATAACATGAACGCATATGAATCGATTTTAATGCGAAACGAAGAGAACAAGTAACTCGATCCAATCCCGATTCCGATAGAATAAATAAAAACACGAGAAGGGAGAGCAGACGAGATGAGACGCGTCGTTTAACATAATCGTAGCATCTTTCCGTTCCCCTTTTCTCGTGTTCCCGTGCTTGGGAAATAGAGTTGCTTCGGAACAATTTCCCGACTCGTAAGTCCCGCTAGTTTTCGCCCGTCCGTGTCCCCATGTACTGTCGACGGCAAACAGAGCCAGATGAAAAACTTTCCTCTATCCCCGCTAAAATCTAGTTTTCTTTTTTAACCATCGCGAAGGGACAACGTATTCCTATTCCGCTATCGCTGTCTCCCGTTTTTCCTTGTCTCCCTGAAATTGATCAAATGTAAATACCATCCTGGATAGGTAGCGTTGCTTGGAAAATAACCACGCTACGTCTCGAGCAATTTAGCCAGACCGGAATAAACGAGGAAGCCCGAGAGAAAGTTTTCACGAGCGGCTAGCCAAGATTAGGAAGCGTGCCTTCCGATAACTGTTGGAAACGTCGAATCGAGTGATCCGTTTTTTCGTAACACGGGAATAAGCTAAAAAGAACCGGGAGAATGATTGTTGCCGGGGCTACTTAAGCCTAGTCCTGTTTACACAAATTATTTCGTCGAACCTGGCCGAGAAATCGATTAGAACCGACGTCAAGCTAGTTTGGAGACTAATCTCGGACTTTCACGTTATCGGCATACTGAGAAAATTCGATATTCTCATATACCTGAGACAAACGTTACGGCTGACCGAATGATTTAATGGAGTGCGTTGATTTTCGCGTCGCGATTTATCGCACGGAACGTGAACATATCCACGAACAAATGCGTGCGTGGGATCGAAGAGTAAGGAGAAAACTGTGGTGAGTAAGTGCGAGGCGGGGTTAACCGTAGACGAATAACACGGAGAATCGCGAGCATGGGAACGATCTCTCTCGAGGTTGGGGCATCGCCGGTATGCATCAAGCTCGCCACAAATCCACAAATTGCCAGCGCTGACCCTAATTAACGCATACTTCTCTCGATTTACCGACGAATCGGCTCTATCCGCTTCTACCCTACAGATCGTGACCAAGTACGATGATCGTTCTTCTTTTTTAGTACCCTCGCCGAGATGAATTTCAAGAATGCGCTCTAACGACCAGTCATAGGGAATCTTTTAATTCAATTTACTGCTGCCTTTAAACGTTATCAATTATTGGAATCCCTTCAACCGAGTTGCTTCTTTGTTTAACCCTTTGAGCGCTATAAACCCATACATGGGTTCTCGCAGAACCATTCGATTATGGCTAGGGATCCATACATGCGTTGATTGCACACTATTGTTATGTTGTTCATGTTGCTTAACGAAATTTTTGTTGCTTAGTGAAATAAATGGTTATTAAGGCTCTTGAGGTCATAATTTATTTCAGTTGCAATCAATATACTCTGGCAATGAAACTTCTGCTCGACTTTTAAAAAGTACGTAGCCCATAGGAATTTTTGTAAAGAGTGACCAGTCCACGGCGCACGTTTAACGTTGGACAACGCAGCGCTCAAAGGGTTAATACTATTTAGAAGAACGCTAGACGAAGGGGAGGAAAATAGCGAAAGGGACGCGAATCGTTCATTCTGTCACTCGTGCCTGTCCACGAGGCTGGTTAGAATTTGTATAATGCTTCCCAGGAGGCTTCGAAGAGCATTAAGCGCGCCGATCGAATCGGCGGGAGTCATGTAATCCGGCAAGGACAGCCTTGGATCCCGCGCGTTGATCGAATATCTTTTTTCGCGGTTCCTCCCCGGTAATCCCAGATAACCGTTTCACCCCTCATTTTTCACTCGTCGCAAAAAAGCCCATTCTTCGCGGAACCGCTGGTCTTCTATCGTTCCCCCATCGAAATGATTATTTCGAGGCGTGGAAGCCCGTCGCAAAGGATAATTTCGATTTCCCCGTTCGCGATCGTATCAAAGAAAAGGATTTACATAACGAAATAAGAACGACCGCCGCGGGAGTTGAATCGAACAGCAATCAATGAATCCGTACGTAGAGCACGAAGAAAGTCAGAGTTAACATTTTTCCCGGGACGATGAATATCCAAGAGGGGCAGAGAAGAAGCGCCCGCAATCGTAGCGGAAACTGAGATTATCCCGTGCGTTTGAATAAAATATGTCTCTTTCACGTGAGCGTTCAAAGGAAGAGCCAGCTACTTTACGTCCCTTATCGCGAGATGCGGTCGAACAAAGTGCGCGCAAGTAGCGTCGCGAACGGTGTACGCGCGTAAGCGAAACTTACATCTTCCCGATACGGCGCAAGTAAACGGGGAAAAGAGTTTTCCCGCGAGCGATTTCTAAATGCGCGCGGAAATCCATTCGTCGAAATCCACGAAACGCGGATCTATCCGTCTGTCTCCAATTGCCGTATAAAAAAATAGGTGGAGGTCGAGCCGACGCGTACGGTGGAAAAGGGAGTAAAAATGATTGAAACGCGCGGCGTCAGGTAGGAGTGGAGCAGGTAGTATTCGTGAGCGGCGAGTGGAATCCCGGTATTTTCGCGCTGGGCCACGCCGCGTCGCACCGCGTTCTAAATAAAATATCTCCGCGCCCTTCTAAATATTCAAAGGACAGCGTCGGTCTGGTCCCTCTCGTCCTGCCCCTATCTCCCCCTACCTACACCTCACGCTGTCTCTCTTTCTCGCTCATTCCTTCTGTTTCGCCGCGTACACGCACACCAACCAGAATCAACCCGGTACCAAGTGACACAAACGAATGGAACGTATAAAAGGGAAAAATGACCAGGAGCGACGGGACGCTCCTGTCGACCTGCCTGGTATTTCCCTCGGGCTTTCCAAACGGCACCGAGCGCATCTACCCTTTCCTTCCCTTTGCTTTCCTTCTGCCTCGTCAGATCGCCGACACCGACACTGACGGCGACCGGCGCAATTCCTAAAATGAAATTTAAACTATACCACCCCCAGACATCGCTATCGCTCCCCCCTTTGCAACTTTGCTCTTTGGAATTTTTGTTTCTCCTTAAGAGAGCCACGAGAGGTAAGAACGTTGCCTGACAAGCTATCGAGACGATCCTTGATAGATATTACCCACTCGTTTTCCCGTGGATGAGGTCGAAAAATGTTCCCGATTGACTTTCACTCTATTTTGTGGGTTTAATAGAGGTCGTCGTCGTTTGTACAGTAGATAAGCGACGAGGGTAGACGTTTCGTTTGTTATTCTCAGCGATACTACCCGGCTATTTTCATGTTTTTGGTATCGCTCTGTGTATAGACAGAAGAGATAAGGAGGCACGTTAATTTTTCTGAAAATACGTAAAAATATCCAGCGCAGTGGTGATAGTGATAAAGGACGGGAGACTCGGATGCGATTTGGGGTAATGAACGCACGTGGAATGATAATACGTACATCAGGCACAGTTACAGAGATAGGTAGGTCGGGAAGTACGTAGGTAGATCGGTGTATCTTGAAATCCACTCACATTCGACGTCGACGGTGATTCTCTTGCTGACTGTTGGCGGCACACCATTGGTCGCGATGCAGAGATACGCGCCCATTTCATTGCGCGTGATCCTCGTCAAGTTTAATTGCTCGCCATAGTACAGGGGCACTGAAACCAAAAGCAGAAATTGATTCAGCCCGGTCGTCCGTGCAAATATAGTGTTGTACCCCTCCCGTAGCCACCCTACATCACTCCCACCGGAACAAACAGTCACGTTCGACATAAACGTATAAACAGAATCCTCCGAAGAGGATTCTCATCCCGAGCGTCGGTTTTATCGGTGAAACTTTCTCGGTTAAATGAAACCTTTATACCAGGGACAAGTTGTAAAAAAAAACGGGCGAGGTAGAGGGAGAGAGAAAAGAGTAAACAAAAAAAAGTACAGGGATAGTAAAAAGCGGATTTCTACCGGAACGCGCATCTATTGACAAAGTTCTCTCTAGTTCAATTTTATTATTCCTAGCGTCACCGTTTGCCTATCGATTCCACGAACCGTTTTTTACAAGCATTATTTCCTGCGATCCTGTGAAGATCTTTTCCATTTTGCAGCCGACGCTTAAACGCGAAAATGTATACTATAAGAACTGTAAGCGAAATGAAGAACTGTAATCTTTCAATCTACACTGTTTTTTTGACAAGTTCGAGAACAATTAATAAAGTAGAGGGATACAATAATTTTTAGGTCAACGTCTTATTCTTTGATGTAATAAAGTTAACGGTGACATAAAAGATGGCCCGAAACTTTGACAATAAAAATCAAGAAATAAGTCGCAGGTCGGTAGGCTGGGTGCGTTTTACGGTACGAATATCAAAAACTGTCACCTGCTTTCCAAGTCGTTAGGCTGTCTTTTAATCCTCGAAATCGTTGCGCAAGAAAAGCCGAAGAAAACAGCGCGGCGAGAGAAAACGGGGCGAAGTGAATCTGTGCGAAAGCGAGCCGCGTTGGTTCGCTAAACGAAATGTTTGCGATTTTGATTTCAAAGGGATCGGCTGAAATACCGTTTCAGCAACGCCTAGATGTACGATCGGATTCCCGGTGACATCTTACGTTCCGATGAATAAGTGTGGTTGGTTAGCTGAAGGATTAAAAGGTCGAAAGAAAAGTGAGAAGATAAGAGAGGTGAGAAATAAAGAGGAAAGGAATAGATGGTATCATGAGGAATTACCGTAGCCAAGGAATCATAATTATTATTATGATCACTGTTATCATTATCATCTCTATTACCATCGCAGCTAAGAGAAAACGGATAGTCCATTTTCTTCGCTGAGTTGTCGGGGAACAAAACGGCAGTTTATTTTTTGTTCCTCTTTCACATTGCTCGTTCATTAGCCGGACAGCACGTTCGCGAGTGTCGCTGCGTTATCTCGTCCACCTTGATACAAAAATTGTGGCGGAGACGATAAAATTAAATTATACTCGTGCAATGGAAATGTTCCTCTATACATACATCGCACGCATGTATCGTCGATTGGTATGTACATCTAATTAACGAATATTTTACTCAAAAATAAATTAATTCGTTAAGTGTTAAATCTTTCCTCTCTCAAGCTGATCTTTATCAATACATTTTATAATTTTTTATTTCAAATTTATATGACCCTGACGTAGAAAATTGGCAGCAACATATAAATAATTGTCCATTAATTTCGCTGTCGTCCGTGGACGTTTGTTTAACCGCGGACGGGGGTTGGCTTCACTTCGTCCAGACTTGCCTCGAGTCACAGAGGTAAAAAGATTGTACTTTTCCGTGTTCAAACATCAAATATTATTAAAACACGTTCTTCCGTTTCCCCGTTCGCGTCCCGATGGGAAAACGGTCGAAAAAAATATTTCCACGGGGATTACCGACCTTCCCGGGTCGGGAACGACTTCGAGATCCTTTGACATTTATCCGAGAAAATAATTAATGAGAGCGTCGACGAAAGTCGATAAATTAAGAAGGAAGAGGGTCTTTTCTCTACGACGCTCAGGCGATGTCTTAGTCCCGATCTTTCTCCGACAATAAGACTTGTTAACGATCATAAATCTTCATCCTGATCTAATGGTTATTAGAATTTAGACGGAGATCACCAATTAATTCTTCCGCGGCCAAAGAGTCACGGCCTAAAGTCAATTATCAAATTCCAGTGACGCGTGTCGCGGTCCGAAACGGACACTTGAGGGACTACCACTTGAACCCGCGGCCGAACAAGCGAAATCGCGGCGCGCGCCGTTCCAGGCTGACCCCGCGATGACGACGGATCAGCAATCTCCTCTTTTCACGGCTCACTCATAAATCTTTACGCGGTTTATTCCAGCTTTACTTGCCTTCCCATGTAGTCGCAATTTACTTCTGCCGGCCATTAGAGCGTCGACGTCGACGATGTTTCTTTCACGAGACATATGTCCCGTTCTGGTCTGCGCTGCCCTGCCAAATTGCCTTTCTGCGTGTAACCTAGCTACCTACCTACCTACCTATGCACCTACCATCGCTCCCGAGAACGTTACCCGTCAACCGATCTCTATGCACCAGCCGATCGAGCCTTTCCAATTATTCAAAAGGCACTCGGAATGTTTCTACTTCCGTTCCGTGAGATAACTCACTCCACGCAACCCCGTGCGTTTTGATAAAACATTATTCCGTGATTCTATCCGTTCGGAAATCCACATCGAATAGTCCACTCTCGCGCGAAGTACAGTGCTAAAGGTGACGATCTTAACGAAGATATTAATGCGAGTTTATCAGTTCATAAAATTCCCCGAAACGCTTGCTCCAGGTAGCTACCATTCAGGAAAGTCTATATCGATTCCTGATACGACTTTATTTCAGTGCCGCATCTTCTGTTAATGTAGTCGCTTATCGATAGCGGTAGAACGTTTAGGATAAAGTGGGCGACTCAAAGCTAAGAGGAAAAGGAGAGAGAGAGAGAGAGAGAGAGAGAGAGAGAGAGAGAGAGATGCTAATCGATACATTACACGCGTACATCGCGCTGAGCCGTTGCTAATAGCCATTTCGAAGGAAGAGTTTCATTGAAATTTTTATGCCGCGCAACGGCCGGCGACAGGCTGAAACTTCATTATCGGTGGCTGCCTGCCACGCTGCGCGAAAGAATATCGTTGGAACTTGTTTCAGAGCTCGTTTTAACGTCGTTTTTACAAAGTAATGCAATTTATCTCCTATGGTAACGCTATACCGGTTATGACCCGAACGAAAATCACTAATGTAAAAGATTGACGTGCTTCCACTTCTTTCTGTCCTCGAATTCTGCTATTTTTTTAAAGCTAAAAATTAGCTTCACGCTTTCTCTCACTATCTGACAATACGTGCCACTCTTCCATTCGTTTTATTAAGATTCAAACTGTTTTGGCATATTTACACCACGTTATAATCGGTTGCTTGGTTCGATCGCTTGTTTTTGAGATACTTTGCTGTTTTAATGTCATCCCTCGTCTCCGCAAACTGAAACGAGACAAGCACAGGTTTTCGTACTGTATTCTATTCTTCAGCCATTTCTTCAAAGGACATAGTTCCTCTTGTCTTCAAAGGCGCGCGGTTACAACGAGGAACAAGCAGGTAAACGTAGAATTATAAGGGAACGGCAATCGCGTAAAGAGAAAAGGTAATTCAATATCCACGTGGCTTATTTGCTTAGCAATATCGTACATACTGAATCAACATCATAACCATCTAACGGAAACCGCTTGGTGAATTTCGGTCGTATCGGCAAATATTGATTATTCTGCCTGTTAATGTTCACGCGAACGATAACAATTCAGATTCCTCTGGCGCCGGTGACCACGTGAACCGAACACACCATCCTGGGTCACGGGGCTACACGTTTATCGCCGCGTTACATTCGCGATGCAGCGCCGGATATTATTTACCCGCTTTGTCTTTGAACCCATCGCGATGGATTTATATTTGTCATCCGTAACTATTAGTATCTCGGTGAGCATCCTAGAAGGAGTGAGTCGTCTGATACGAGGCGGGACGGGACCGAACGCGAGCAGACGGGACGCGACGTGTCGCGATTTCAGTAAATGGTTGGCCGAAGCTAATTGGACGTGAAACTGTCTGCTACGTAAACAAATTAGCTTCCTTTCGGGTCGAGCCACTTAATTCGTAGGGACGTTCGATGAAAGACGATTTCGGTCCGATTTCGGTCGTACCTCCCGTACCCCGGTTTTTCAGGTGGGGACGGGGGGGTCAGGGAAAATGTAGCTTTCAATTGGAGTATGGCGGTCGCAGTCACAGCGTTTGGCCACGTTGAAACAGCGAGAGCAACGAGGTTCGTCAATCATTACTCGACATTTAATTACGCCGGATGGACGTCGAGTCTGAGCGATATTGCGACTCGTGCCGGGCGGCGCGTCGCGTCGCGTCGCGATGCTCGCCACGGTATCGGTACAATATTGACACGATCGCGATACACCGAAACATCGGTATTTATGTGTAAATACTCGTGAAGCGCAATAAATAGAATGAAGTATAAATATTGCGTGAGCACCGGTTAATCCGCGCGTGCAGACGAAACTCGTATGTATTTACACGAGAGAGGAGCAGGAACCCTCGCAGACAACTTCGCCAGCTAGTTGTAACTCTTCATTTTTAAAATGGATCGTGTTGTCACGTGAATCGGCGCTTGATCAACATTCAAGCCGGTCGGGAACTGAAAAATGGGGCCAAGCCTGTTGTCTTTTTCATTCCAGAACCGATGCTTGTATATCTTTTCTATTTCAATCTGCCCCTTCTAATACGTTGGCCAACGCAATTACGTGTATCGCACGATAAATTATGTGGAATGGGAAATCTTCTCGCGTTGCTAAAATTTTGGGATCGTCTGTTTTTATTTGATGCCACGGATACCTTCATTTTTCCTGGGAATTTTCGATGAGCTAACGAGTCGTTTACCCTCTTTCCTCCGCTCCGAGGCCACTTCCATTAAACGTATAGTAGAGAGAAAACAAAAGGTGGTGTGTTCCCTTAATTTACTGACGTCCGCGTGTTTCGTGAATGGGAAAGCACAGATGTAAGATAACTTAGCTGAGCAATTACTCACACGGTCCACGCTTTCAGACTCCTTTACGCGTTGCCTATTGTTGCCACGTTCGGCTACATTAAGATAAACAAAAGATTGTCCCAATGTGGAGTGGGCTCGCTTATAAATCGGTTATACCGTCGATCTCGTGTTCACGTATCACGTATCAAGTAAGAGATACATATGTATCATACATCCACGTACGCTCACATATTAACACTATTTCTACCGCGATTTTGTGTACACGTATTTCGAACCATATGTACATTTTAAAATCCAGGATGAGCTGAAGGAAAATGATGTTGCTGAATTAATTTAACAACTATTATAAGAAAAGTGAAAAAATTAATTGTGGAGAAATGATTAAACTTAGTGAATAATGTTCAGTTAAAATTTGTAAGATGTCTTTTGACACTTTATGGTAGAAAAAGTGTTAAACAGAGTTGGTCATCGGTAAATTTTTATAGAGGTGTCAATCGCATAGTAGATTCAATACTTCTTTCATTATTATTAGGTACGTCGCATCAGTGCTTGCTAACTTTAACGAGTCGACGGTTAAGTATAAGTAGCAAATTTCCTTTCTTTCGGTCTTGCTCGAAGGGATATTAGATATGGACTGTTGTTCGTTGGTTGTATGTACATACATATATACTACTTGTATCAGCCGGAATTCCACGCGAGCAAGTTGACGTCAAAGCGACAGTCCGTGGATAGCGTTACACAGTGTCCACTTCGTTGGGAACTTGAAGTTTCCGCTGCCGTGAACACTTCTAATTGGTCTTGACAAAGTTACGGTAAAGACCAAAACGTCTCTCTCATCTCCTGTGGTACGCCTCCGCGTAAATTGCCGGGTTGTTAAACTCTTCGATTCGAATTGATATAGTTCAAAACAACGATCCCGTTCGAAGAAAACAATGAATCGCTTTTTCTACGAAAGAAGCTATTGGACAATTGCGAGAATCGTCCGAGTAACTAATAATCATTTCCAAGCTTCGTTTGGTTCCACAACTATGCTTTATTATTAGTAATACGTTTTTAGTTGAAGGGGCTTGTAATTACCCTCTTTGAAATTGGGTAATGAAAAAAACTCATTCCGAAAGAACTGTGCCAGCTTTACCGTATTTCACGCGGTACTGCTTTTCACAACTCCTAAAAGATAAGCTTTGGAATTGGCTCGTGGTGAATTTGTTGACAGCCCCGAGCGGAAGATTCGCTAGCAAAAAAACCAGGCTTCCGAGATAACGTTCATTAGAGGATGAGGGTAGGTACGTAGTTATGACTCGATGGATAGAGCGAGTCGGTCTCATTCGTCATTACACGCTTCTTCAACCGACCTTTGACACTCGAAACTGAAAAAGCGGAAGCCGCACCGTGGACGATTTTAAGTTTTTCTTTCATCGTACTTGCTGTTGTTTCTTTCCTCCCGCGGTAACCTCCTCTCTTTCTTTTTTTACTCAGAAATTATTCAAATATTTCATAAATATCTATTTGTTTTAGACATAATCTATAATTTTGATACGCGAATTCAAAATTGGTGCGTGTCATATTTGAACAACTGAAATCTCGCTTCCTATGCAAAAAGAATTCGTTGGGATAAAAATCTTGTTATTACTGTTTTCCATGTTTTTAGTGTGAACAGCCATGCAGTAAACATGTTTTCAAATCAGCGCATGCCGCGAAACCGTAATCTGATAGCGCCCCGGACTTGATCAATGCAAATTCATAATATCGCACGAACGTTATTTTAAAAGAATAAAATACAAGATTAGCTAATACATATAATATAATTATTTGTTCACAAATAAAATCGAAGAGAAAATAACACACTTTACAATATTTCTGCAGGAGGAATAAATATCCTAACTGTTATGTACACACAATGTTATGTTCGGCTGTTGGTTGTTTTTCCGTATTTTCGATAGAGCACTAGAATGAACAATAACACCTGCTCCCTTCCTGTTTGTACAAAGCCTGTAAAACGAATCCTCCACTTGGTTGACCTACTTCTATTAATTTCGCATAGCAGAGATATACGTACGTAAATATGTGTACTGTCGCCTATTTAAACATTCGTTCTATTCAGAGTTTTCCGGAGTCGCGTGTCCAAGGTGTATTACGAATTCGAGCCCTGAATTTCAATGGATCCGATCGTATGTAATCTTCCAGATCGACGATTCGATTTAACGGTGTTTACATGCGCAAGACAGAACGACGACGTTGAATTTCCGATAATCCGGCAGGACTGATACAGGTGGCTGTTAAAGTTACGAGCTTTTTACTGCCCTTACGATACATACGCCCGAATCCCTTTCATCACGGTAACACTGCTGTAGCCCCGTTCCGCTTACTTCTACCCATACTGTTCGATCGTCGATTATTTATCGCTGGATGTTCAACAAGAAACGTACATATGTATTTTTGTTATTTCAATTAAATCATTTTGCCTGGTAAAATCAAGGGTTAATGAAAAGTCCGTCGACGAAGCGGCTGTTGATGATGCCGGGGTGATCCACCGGTGACACGTAAAACGTGACGTGCTGAGGGTTTTAGAGGTTGGATGGAAGGACGTTTGAACCGTGGGGCTAAACCACAGCAGCTTTCGTGAAGCTAACACACGGCACTGCGACGGCGGTTAGTTCATGGGCACGTTACCCGTGAGCTAATGTCTGCGCCACCTGGGACATTCTGACATTCGGATGTTTTCACTGTCCAGAAGGCTAGCTCTTCCCCGAGGGCCTTGCGGCTCCACCGAGCTGACTGCTTTTAATCTCCATCCAGTTTTACGATGACGGAACGTCTGCCGGAACTCGGTCATTTTGGCTGTGAAATAGTTCCACGAAAACTTAATACTACGCTTTTCGCTTTTTGGAAAATTCTTTCGTGTTTCGAACAGAGAATTGACAGTTTTTTATTTCGTCGCTTCGTTCACTCCGACTTGACAGACATTATCAGGCGACTTCCTATAAAAAAATAGAAGAAGGGGTTCACGCGGTTGATTTCCGCGTATCTTGAACATCCCGTGAATATTTCATGGACGTAGCATGTGCGCGCATAATTTTGCTCGCCACGCCACTGGTTTGGCAGCAGTCTCCGCCCCACGGATTACCCTCACCAGCGGTAGTTGCGCCACTGACTGTCGGCCAGGTTGCAGTACCCCGACCAGCGCAGCAGCCACCGCGTTCAGTTGATTAATCTGTACAATATTTAAGAAGCAGCCAGCTGGAGCAAAAACTCTTCCGCCAGGCTTTCACTTTACTTAGCTATCATTCTTCCAGCAAATCTCTTCTCGCGCCAGTCTTATTTTTCATTTCCACACTTCTTTCCTCCGATCATCAATACGTTGTCCGTACCACGCTGCATCGTATACAGACTAATCCCACGAAATCCATCCACCTGAATGTCTTGCTCACTTGCGTTGGCAGGAAAAACAATTTTCATGAAAACATGTAATTGATATTTAAGATTATTTCCCGTTTTGGACATCATCGATATTAATTAAATTCTTGGGCTTCAGACATCAGACTCATGTAGCTACAGTCTCTTGTCTCTTGTCTCTTCCTCGCTAGAAATCAGCGTGGAAATTTATGTTTAATACCAAAATTCAGATTGTACGATCTTTTGTCGTTCGAATTCCCGCGAGACGATGGTAAGAATTAGAACGGTGCAAACAGCTAATTGCATTCTTAATAATGCGTTTGTTAGGCAGCGCGTGTACGATACCCGTATACACGTTGTAAATGTGTACGCACACAGTTTATCGGTAGGCACTTTATTACTGGTGGAACTGCAACCGTTGGGAATTTTCTCGTTGGTTCCGGGTAGTTTGCACGTTGTCCTCAAGTGTAACGATCGAAGTTTATCGTGAAGTCGATAGGGACGTAACGTCAGATACAACACAGGCACGTTCGCGATCGCGGTCGCGGTCCTTTTCCTAGTTCTAGCCATGGTCGGTTGCCGTCCTGAACTTTACGAGGATTCGTGACGTACCGTTTACCCCAGAATATTTTTACGTAGTTAATCTCAGGTGGGAGAGAATTCAAGGGACGGGTTAGTACGATTTTATCGGGAAATCTTTCAGTTTCACTATTGTTTACGTCACAATGGATATCCTTATTGCTTTGCAACGTGCTTATTGTCACGCTTATAGAAGTTTCATAAAGGGACTTTTCGTGCTCGCAGCGACGCGCCGAAAAACGAGATAGAAAGCGCGGGAGTGCAATTTCCTACGTGTCTACATATTTTGCGAACGAAAATTCAATCATCTTCTCGAACAAACAACCTCGCTGAAGAATTATGAAAACCGTACAAATAATAGGTCGCTTGGATAAAGAGTAACACAAATAACGAATGAAATTTCCATCGAACTGAATAAAACAAAAACGCTGCGAATAATAGTTTTTTGATCCTACGTTAATATCGAGGTCCTAAAAAATGAACGCGTGGCATGCGACGGATATGTCAGAAACAGCGTTGCCCCTTTCCGTGTAAATATATTTATGAATGAATTGAAAATTCTATAACTCTGTAATGCGTCTAGTTACTTTTTCCAAAGCGGAATGGACAAAACACACACATTGGAAAATTATCGGTTTTGATACTTTCTTTGTTATATTTCCACAAATCGTTTGCATGCATACAAATAAATTCTCTTTGAACACGTCCATAATCGTTTTAAATGGCGTCTTTGATTTTGATGTTTAATCGAAGAACACCTGTCCAACGCTTTAACATTTATTAGAGGAACTTCGAAGCTGATTGCACACTCGCCCGAAACATTGACACTGATTTGTTACGAACGCGTAATCAAACATCCTTGTACGGAAATGAAAATGCGTACACTCTTGTTCATAAGTCATGAGATAGTTAACAAAGACGGTATTCGCTTTTTTTATAAGATTTCTCAATTCTCTATTGAAATCTTATTATCTCCTCTTTTTGCTCAACGACAAATAGCGATAATTAACACGATTAACAATGATGGGATGGAGCTGTCTAATCTGACAATGAGAACGACTAACTAAATTACACCGTGATCGGTTTTTCGATCCCATTTACGTTTTACATAAAATAGAAAAACTCTTCGAATAATTGTTGGATTGTCAATTACTCGGAGCATGTTACGAATTAGTTCGATGTTAAAAACCGAACGATTTCAAGCGATAAACGAAACGAGTGATTCTCAATTGGAAATTATGCGAATTCTGCATAATAGTAACTGTTAGTTTGTTCGATTCACATTAATTGGAACGAACAACGTTGAAACATTCGAAGAAACGTGCTCGAATTAAATGTTTCAACATTGATTCACGTTGCTTCGAGCTTCCCGCCGATTATCGCTAATTGGAAAAATTAAACGGCCAGCGAACGAGGATTACATACTCTTCGTTTATAGGACAACGTTTCGATCAATTTCAGAAAGGTTTATTTAATTATTGTGTAATTTCCGACTCACGATCGTCACGAATGTATTGATTATCTCGCTATCGTGATCGCCGTATACGCGTACAATTATTTACTTTTATTCGGAGAACTCACCTCTGTCGTATCGATCGATGCTTATGCTCTGGCCATCTTCACGTTTCCACATTACTTTTGGAGTTGGATATCCGTCCGCTTTGCACGTCAACGTAACGTTCTGATTCTCGCGAACCGCTATTGTGCTCTCCGTGGACAATGAGTCCAGTATATTTGGTGGCACTTGAAACAAATTGGAAAATAACAGGTCGATTAAATTGAAGAAGGTAAATCAATTTATAGCTTAACAAAAGGTTAAAAAATATTTTTAATTAAAGCAAACCAAAGTTCTATGCGCTCACCAACTACTTGCAGAAAGCCGACTTGACTCATCATCGGGTTCGTGTTCAATTGGCACATGTAGTAACCTCGGTCTTCTTCATGGACGTTGTTGATATGAAGCAACCATGTCTTCTGATTGTCATGGGATACCGAGAATCTCGGTATCTTCACGACCACGTGCTTATGGATGGTCAAGAGCATTTGACGACCCACGTGGATCCACGCTACCTGTATCGAGACAGATGGAATTACGGTTCAATAGTAGTATTCTTACGTTTTCACTAATTAATAAAAAAAATCGTTGATAATCGCGGAGCGCTAGAAAACTTCTAATCTCCTCGCGAATCAACGCCCTGCAAATGATGGTTGATCACGATACGCGATAGAAAAAGAAAAGACGGTCTGTTTCTGTGGTTCGTACTGCGTAACATCTACGCTGCGCAACTCATCAGATATGCTATGAACAAACATTATTACGAGCATATTTTACGCTCGGCTAGGCTAACGTTCCCCTAACTAAGCTCGTTCCACGACAAAGCTTATGCACTTTCGAGGATTTCTAGGTTAAACTGGCTACCCGGCCGCGTGCCTGCCTCACCGCTTCCCCCTTTTTTTTCCCTCTATTTCCTTAGCGGCGCTCGAGAACGCTCGGTTGCGCGAAAGCGCCACTTTTCCTCGTTTTTGCTTCCCAACGCGTTCTCCTCTATCCCGTGGCCGTTCTCGTTCCGATTTCCCCCGGAACGGAAGAAACGGACCTGCCTCGAGAAAATTAAACAACTCGTCACGTAAAGTAGATTTAAACATTCCTTTACGGTATCGCGTTCGCTCCTAGCGAGGAATCAAAGCGAGGTAATCGACTCACGGCGAGATTTCCAAAATCGTGATACGTCGCACGGAGATTGTTACCAAGCTTCGCTATCGATCCGGGCGGGATGACCTGATTCGTTGATTTAATTTATCGAAAGGATCAAAGGAACGCGAACGAAGCAGCCGCTCGGTGGAACGTCATATCGAGGAAGACTGAAGCATGGCTGAACTCGGTTAATCCTTGGTTTTGGATACACTCGCAACCTCCATCGCTGGGTGCGTCTGGTCTGGAGTTACAGCCCGTAACGAACAGCTTGCTCGTCGAAAGTTTCATCGATTCTCAAAATACTTCGCCAGGTGTAGAAGTTCTCAAGTGACAATTGTTTTATTGTTAATTTCCGTCGCATCGTATCGGCGATATCGATGATACAGATGAAATATGGAACACGACGCGATGCCAAGTGATGGATCGTGCTAGATAGCGAAATAAAAAAAAAAAAAAAAAAAAAAGACTTCTGTCGGGGAAGGCGTGTAGCCGTTATATTGGTCTTTAAACGATCTCGGGGAAAAGCTCGCACCCCGCTTTTTGTGAGCTCGATTGAAATACCTGGCACTGGTTCAAAGTCAGGCTTAACTGCCACCGTGCCATGGCACGTTGCGCTTCGCGCCGTACAGCGTACCGACCCTCGAAACCAGTCTTTCATAGGTACCATATACGAGGAAAAAGCGTCATTTTGATACGTTACTTTTGTCCGTTCCAAGGATCTTTCCCGCGATATACGTAATACTTTATTTACATTTCGTTGCGTTCGAACAGATTTCTTGACATTTTCTAGGAGCCTAAGGCTTTTGTTAAAATGTTCGGTTCTTTAAAGCGGGCTCAATCGATTCTTTGTTTTTATTGGAGGATGATCGTTTAATGGTAATAAGGTTGGAAGGGAAACATGTGGATTCGGTCTCGTCTGTAAAAGGAGGGAGGAAAATAATTTTTACGTTTTTGACGGGAAACACTTTTATAAAATCGAGTCAAGAGCCGTTCTCGCGGAGATCTCGATCTAATTTCTCGCTACTTGAATGCTCGCTAGAAACTTGTCCGTCGACTTTCAGGCCAGGGGGGTGGGAGTTGAACGCAATTAGAGAGAGACCGGTGAAAAAGAAAAAGAAGGGAGGCGAGGGATCGACGCGGTACGTTTCGTGTTAAGAACGGCTTTTCAACCGTTTCATTTCGAACAGCTGGGATTCGTTACTTTAATAAGACAAATGCCCGACATTGACCGCCCTCTGTTCGTTGCTTGAAAATTCATTCGGGACCGTGAATGACAGCAATTATTTGAATAGTAACGTCGCGGCGTGAGTCACGCGTCGGCGTTGCCTTAATACCGCAAAACTCTCTACAGCTTAGCTCCTCGCTTCGACTACGTGCCTCGCGAACTGTCCCACAATGCTGACTCGTCGTTCGCGTGTACGTACACCGTTTACTCCAACACAGCGTAGACGTTATCTCTTTAACGCAAATGGCAAACAATTTGCCTATCGATGACCCACATACCGTCTAGTTACTATTTTCCTCTTGGCAAAATTCATTAGTCATACCACACAGATATACGTAGACATGATATACAGTGTGTATAGTTAAAAGAGATAGGAATCTGATAATACGTGAAGCAAGCAATTCTAAATGAACATGACGAAATGGATTTTTGAAAAAAATATAGAAATTTTTTAAATATAATTAAATGGATTATACGAAATAAGTAAAAGTAAGAAATAAGGTGCGAAACAAGTTCTTTTTTTTCGAGGAAACCAAATATAAAATTTTAGTAATTAATTCTACCTCGTTTGGTTGTAAAACCTAGAAATGTTCTTCATATTCATATTTCATATTTGCTACGTCTCTTCCTCGATTTTATATCATTCACTGCAGATATTTAATCACGGCTCGCTTTTGAAATTACATTCGAAACTGCACGAATGAATTTGCGATAGTGGTCTTCAAAGGGTTTTGTACGTGCGGAATATTCGTAGTTTTTATGAACGCTCGATAATCATCAACAAGCGACGCGGCCCTAAATTTTTCTCGGCAGGTAATATAACCTGCCCGGGGAAAATTCTCAGGGTCGTAAACGATACTAGCTCGTTCTCGTTCGAGGGTCGTTCCAGTGGCGGCAACCGGGCCACGCTGTTCGCTGCTACACGGTGGAATTCAAAAGTGCGCTATCCTCGAATGATGGGTCGATGGAGGAGAATAGAGGCAGAGGAACTGGGGAGAGAAAAAGTAAATTGAGATGAGCGGGGAAGAAGGAGGAAAGAAAAGAGAAAAGTTGATCTTGCAAAAAGTCTAATTTAGATGTAAACCGTAAACGATAAAGAACGTTAAAAACGAGATACTTCGATAACCAGAGATATTTCGATCGTCTGTTCCAAAAATTATTTTATCTATTTAAAACGTTTCGATAAAACGACAATCATTGAGCTTGTCATGTTCCAATGAAACCTATCACGAATATATCGACTAGTCAAAAGCGCGTTCTCTTTCAATGCGAAAATCTCTTCCAATTAATGCGATTAAACAATGCACGCATTTTTAACAAAATTTATAATACTTCGTTATGAATATCGTTAAAAATAAAATTACAATATGAAAAGGAGAAAGTAACGGTAAGTTGTGACCACCTTAACGAAGTCCTTAAGACAAGCGTCGAATCGGTCCATAATTTACAATACCTATGGAACTCACGGAGGGTGGCGTTGAAAAAAGGGTAGCTCAGTGGCTGGGAAGAAAACAGAAGAAGGGGATACGACAAATAAAAGTAGAGAATACAAACGAAGAGCAAGAGGGTAGGGAA
>SHCU01000060.1:107821-143847 GCA_004307685.1 Ceratina australensis | reverse complement strand
AAAAAGGGTAGCTCAGTGGCTGGGAAGAAAACAGAAGAGGGGGATACGACAAATAAAAGTAGAGAATACAAACGAAGAGCAAGAGGGTAGGGACAATCCCGAGGATACGGAGACGTTTTGCGTTGAGGCGAGAGGGTTACCCGTTTTAATCAACTTTACAGAAATATTCCAACATTCGCACGTGCTGTCATTAGGTCGGTTGATTTCCCACAAGGTCGTCTTTATATTTCTCTCAACGGCGTTTAGTTTTAACATCCGTCCACGATTGGTCCCTTCCTTTTAGAAATGAACCTTCGTTCTACGTAGTCCCTTCTAGCAATGCTTCTTTTTATTTAGAAACATGAATACTAATTTCTTGTGTTGTCGAATTCACTAAAAGAGAAAAGTAAAAGAAAGATCAACGTTGAATTTATGTGAACGATTCAAATAAAGAGGATGTACGATTTAGGTTGGGAAAAATGAGAAAATTTTTTTACGGGTCGCAATGGAAAGTGACCGCGACGAAACAGCCGCGACGCTGTTCCAAAAACGGAATGCGATGTTAATCATTCCCGGTTGAAAGTTTCTCGTTAATCGGCGAACGTTATCGCGGCCCTTTTATTCGGAAATATTTTCCCGGCGCGTAGAATAAATTGTGCAGGGCTGGGCGTGCGGCCATTCAGTCGCGCCGGGTCGGGCGCGATCTCTCTCGCAATCTGGCCGGATATCTCGAGCACGGGTTAACTCGACAATTTATCGGCACGGTAATTAAAAATAATTTCCGAGAGATCGCGAGGCGATCGGCCGCCCCGTCCAGAGCGAGACGGAACGTCGTCGCGCCGACGCCACGCTGACGCACTGTTACGCCGTAATCCGGTTAGCAAATTAATTATTAAATTCATTTCCTAATTAGCTAATTACCGAGAGCGCTCGACCGTAGTTCGCCTCAACTTTTGCATTCGCCCCGGAAGTGCCTTTACCTAACTCCTACTTTCTCCTATGTTAATAATGAACGAGCGGGGGTGACTTCTTTTCGTCTCACGCTGCTCTTTGTTTTGCGCTACTGATATCTGGGCCTTGATAGAATGCATAATACCCGAACAAGAGTGGAAATTGAAATTTTTTGCAACAGCTATTTCTCGCGCGCTCGCTCGTTCGTAATCCTATCTCATTATTTCGATACGGTGCGCGCTTGTTACGAAAACAATAATTCAATGAAGAACTCGACGGTTCTTTTTTTTCCTCCATGAAAGTGAACACCCCTCTTGAAGCTAAATTATCGCGTCGAGTAACGATCCCCTTCGTGTTCCTATTTCGAATTACAATCTGATAATATATGTACACATGCATGTTTCTGCAATATAACTTTTGAATCTGTATATAACGATAGTAATTTAATCAATTGGCTGCACGCATCGTGCCGCAGCAAACGGCGCCGTGTTCAATTCTTTGTATTCTCTAAATGTACCGCTGCCCGTGTTCGTACCACTCGCGCGGTTCATTCAAACGAAAGAGTTTCATCACGATTCCCTGGCTTCGCGGTATAATTAAATCCAGGCAAATTGATAGAGTCGTGGGGTTTCTTACGGCATCTGAATACAAAGGGAGAGGAACAGGGGAGAGGGAACTCTTTGACGGCGAGCGTAAAATGGAATTTTTGTGACGTTTCGATCAAAGGGCCGAGTCCTCGGCTCGTCGCACGGGACTATAGGCATCCAGACTATATGCATAGTACTCTATACCGGTCTAACTTAATCACGGCGTTAAATCTCGGTGGAGCCTCGATACATGGTAATTCCAAAGCCGAGTCAAAATCGAAAACAACGTTACCGCGTTTTCTACGGAGATGCGAATAAAAAAAATCGCCGAAACCTTCCTCTCCGATGCGGTTTGAAGTTATCCCGCGAATCGATAAAATTCTGGAAACCACGTCCAGCGCTAATTGTTTGTAAGCTTACGCAGATGGGTAACCGTAGAGGAATTCTGCTGGATCCTAGAAAACGCGTAGATCGTATGAATATTTTACATTGTCGGATGAACTTAATTTCGGTATGGCATAATTTACATTTAGATGGAGGGGAACTCTCGAGGATTCTTGAAAAAGAACGCTCGTGTGACGTTCATCGAAACGTTAATTTATCGCGATTTTTTTTTTCTCCTGAAAATGAGAAAAGAATTTCCCGCGGACGTGTTGGCGTTCGATCGTGGACCGAATCGGTTGACACTGAGAGTAAAATAAAGAGAGAGAGGGTGGACAAGGAGAGCAGGTTTCGAGTTTTATTCCCAGGACGTAGGAAGCCTGCAAACATCTTTATGATTCTCCGGAATAATGGATGGAAGCTGTAAACGCGGACGGGCTCACGGTTTATTGTCGCCGTATTGTAACGCTCGCCTCGTCTTTCATAAAACTGGATCAACCGAATTATTAAAATTCTTTTCCGACTTGCGACGTTCGCTTCTTACTCCTCCTTCGCTTCCCGCCTACCCAGGGAATTCCTACATCTTTTATCCCACCACTACTAGTCATGTATACATAATAAATTACCATCACTATCCTCATTAACCATTCACCGTTCACGTGATTCCACTCTGTATTTAAATGGTATTCTCCATTTTTTCGTAAAATCTAATAAGCTTCTCATCATACACATAAAAAATTTCTCATTTATTGGATGCCTTAAAGTCCCTGTGGACGATCTACAAAGTTTCTAGAATATGATCCAATATTTTTTTTTATTGCACGTTATATTAATTTCTTTGAACGAAAATGTTATGGAAAAGTAATTTAAAACAAAAACAATTGAAATGACCAGATTTGTATTTTATTCTCAGATGCATCACATTTAGCAATCGTCAAGTGTTAACTCGAAAAACGAGGTGTTTCATTTCCCAGTTCGAAAGACGGTTGCGGAATCGAAGAAAGGACTCGAATCCTTTCGGAATCCGGAGAGGAAAGAGAATTAGAGTGAGAATTTTCCAGGCGTGGTAACGGGACGGCACGTTGTCGTGCAGGAACTCCACGGGTAAATTGGTTCGGGCTAATAAGCGGGTTGACGGCGCGGTGCGACACGACGCACGGCGCGGTGCAGCGCAGCGTGGCGAATGTCTTCGAGAACGTGGTTCCCGCGTGCAGTCACGTGCACCGATGCACGTGCGTGGACGACATGCAGACGAGAACGGAGACAAGTTTCCGGAGCACGTGCCGCTCTCGTTTACCACGCAACCAGCCACTGCTCACTCGCCGTAATTGCGCGAAATTTCTTCCCGATAACGGAACTGCGAACGGGACTATCGCGCTTCCGGATTACGCATGTCCCGCGAAGGACAAAAGGGACGAGACATTCTGCGAACAATGCGGCTTATACAATAATAATTATACTGCAAATTTTATGCTATTATCTGTAGATGTGTTTGCGTCAGAAATATACAAATGTATAGAACATCGTAATGTAAATCGAATTTCACTGCATGTATGTGAATTTGCATAAGAAATCCGCATTCTAATAACAGCAGTGCATCGGATGGTTGTAATTAGAATTGATTTAACTTGCGCTGAGAAAAATTCATTAACAAAATTTGTTTGATCGACGGTTGACTCGATTGTGAATAAACACGGGTTGATTTAACTTCGCATATTTCATTCACCGAGCAATATTTATTTACCTGGTTGGTTCGATGCGGCACGAGCAACGGTTTTTCGCTTTTTAAAGTCAAATAGTTCCGTCTCGTTTTTCCGGAAGTTTCGCACTTCAAGATCGCTCTTGGAAAATTCTCAATTAACTCTCCTCCTCGCGCTGGGAACTTCATAATTCCGATAATCCTATTACGAGCTACCAGATATTTACCGCAGAAACATTTGCACGTGTGCGCGCCAATAAAATCGAACAAAATGTTTAAGTTAAATTATATCATATCTGGTAAAAGTTCGATGAAATGAGTAAACAGATGCATACGTAGGACATTCGGTAGAGCAACGAAAGAGTTCCCCCATAGTCGCGTTGCGTCGCATTGCGTAGAGAAAGAATAACAACCTGACAACGGGAGAGGAAGTAGTCATTGGTAAGGCCAATAACACTACAATGAGTTCCTTCCATGCAATTAAGATAATTGGACACGAGAGGGACGAAATAAAGTGTTGCTTTCCCTCCTGCTTCGATTCCAGTTTTAACCAGTCGCGCCCACTTTTCCTTCTAATACACATGAAACATCTACATTATAGGATTTATCTCCAAACAAGTTCTGCTACTAAAGGAACTTAGGGATTACAAATCTTTTAGAATTCCTGTTCCCTGTCAAGGTACATAATGCATAATGCTCTCTTTCTATTTCTCTAGTTATACGATTGCAGTTACCTTCACGTTTTATCCTTCAGATCAATGGACATGCTACACCACAATAAAACGAACTTTTATTCTGAATGGAATCTGAAATTTTCCAACGCAGGATAAAGTTCAAGAAAATAATAGAAACCGATTGAAAGAAGCTTGTGTCGTGAAAGGATCCTCTAAAAGAGGAACACCTTAGCGCGTTTATTTGCTTTGAAAGCAGCTTTCACGGTACTCGGTAGTGGACAGTGGACGAAGGACTCCTTCATCCTCAGCGTTCCATTAACATCGTTCCCAGTAAATCTGACAACGAGATCGCGCCAAAATGTTCTAGTAGTGAGAACACGTATACCACAGACATTCTCGTAAATATTCGGATGTGCAACATGTACAACAGTAGCAAGCTTATCGCTTTGCGCTGTTAATTAGAATGCATTTTACCGAAGTCGTAACCTGTTGAATGGATTAATGCGCTCGCTCCACTACGTATAAATATAAAAATAAATTCTTCATTTTATATTTATTTGTAAGAAAAAATAAACACAATTTCGATGTTTCAAATATATTCGGACATTTAAGAATGCTCTATTATCACGTGCTCATTAAATAAATCATAGCAGCTTTTTTATACTTTGCTGAATTATTCTGTTTATCGAATTACATCATTCAAATGTTAATTGAATTATTTTTATTTATTGAATTTTCTGCTTTTATATCGTGTTTTTAATATTACGACTGAGTAACACTTTTGGATAGTTACGAAGTTTCGACATTTTAGACGTGTCTGCCTCTAGTACGTAACAGTCCCTGCTTCAGGGCTGATAGGTCCAACTGCTACCACTGCAGCCAGCTGTAGCGCGTTCGCGATTAGCTGTTCGATGCTGGACATTGAACGCTCTATAGTCCGTTTCCAACAAGTTGGCCAGTGAAGATCATTCTCTTTCTCACTCTGCCCCTTCTCTCTTGCTACCATGAGCTACATCTTTATTGGCTGCGGCCGATGACACTCTCTCTCGATATGCTCGTTGTCGTCCCGTGTCGTCGCCATAGCCAACAGAGTTCTGCACGGGCCGGGCCCTCCACTATTCGGGTCAACGGGGCTTTGCGATAACACGAACATGATACTTTTCTGCGGCCCGCCTGAAAACCCGACCCGTGCAGAACTCTGGCAACCAATAACGATGTAGCGCATGGTAGCAGGAGAGATGGAACAGAGTGAGAACTATGTCGGACAGTACGTCTACCTGTTTACGTCATCGTTACGAACGCACTATAGCGGCGATGCTCGCAGTAGTCAGGGTCACCAGAGCAGCAGCCTGTTACAAGGGTGTTACGGGCTGTTCCGCAGTGTGACTAGTCAGCCACAGTTTTACGTTTCACGGGCACGAATGTCTCATGTTCGCGTTATAGCAAAGTCCCGTAAGTCCTGAGTCTAGGCGGGTCGCTCCGTGTAAAGCTCCGGTATGCATAAGATCAGGTTTACTAACCTGCTAAATGATAATTTTGATAAACGCATTGCAATTGTATACGTGTAAGGTGATAATTTCACAAATATTCTAACCGAGTATTTACGAAAGTAATTGTACGTTGTGTTAGAAGCAGGTATTGTATCAAGGAATCGATGTTATTGGAACTTAGAATCTGAATACATCTGTAAATATTTTAGAAACGAATTTGCTGTTCTAACATTCCGTGAGGACATTATTTATTTATGACATAATGGATTGTACTGTAATGGTCATGATAGACTTGTGATAGACGTAAACCGCTGGAAGTTCGTGCTGCTTTTGTCAGAGATCCGTGCTTTGATTATCCGTGCTGCCGCGAGGATTATCGTGACAGAAGTGCTTTAACATTTTTTAAATCTCAAAATCAGTTGAATGCTTACTGTACAGGACAGCATGGATACAATAAATCATACAATTTAATTACCTTGTAATTACCGAGGTTTTCAACGACGCAGGGTAAGCTGACGTCCCTCCCAAGTGGCACGGTTACATTCGGTATCGGCTCAGCAAACATCGGTTGATCGGAGAGAGCTGCGCAAACAGAAAGTTCCATTAATCATTCAGTTTTTTATACAAATATTCCGGCCTCAATGAAACGATTGAACTGTTTAATTGAATCGGATCAAAAGTCCATCGTCATTTTATAGGCATAATATGCATTAATTAGAAATTATCATGCGTTTTTTCATTCGATCGATGTCGGCTGATTTAAGTGAATGCGCGCAGTGTCATGAACCAGTTATCTATACTAGAGGAACGGGAACCGGAGAAGGAAGAGAGTCACCGCAAGAGTCACATCGGTGAAGAAATCCCTTAGGAAAGTTTTGGATTGGTCAAGGGTGAATCAAAGAGGGCAGTTGGATGACTAGTCGACTGGAAGAAGATACGATCGATTCCATTTCCAGACTACATCTACCGGAAGTGTAAGAAGGAAGCGAGAAAGAAGGTCACCGACTGAAAGCTGTTGGGTGCAACACATTTCATAGAACAAATAGATTCATGCCCAAATTTAAAAACTCTCGCGAATATACTTCAGGAAATATTTGCTTCTCCTTAATTGTTATTCTGTTAGTAAAATTGTCAATGAAATAATATTTCTTTTTATCTAACAATAATTACTCGCCACTAAGCTTGTCAGTTACGAAGAGATCGCAATTATACTATACAATGTGTGTCTGCATAGATTTTACAATTACTTTTCGCGCATGCAAAAATAGAATGATCTAAGACTATGGCAACCCATATCTCGGAATTGAAAGATACTCTTCATTCAAATTACGCATTTGAAATTCGAGCAATTGACTGTTCGATAAAGCGGGACTAAAGGTGGAAATCTCGGGGCGAACGTTAAAACGAGTCCCGATAGACGTTCCTTTCGTAAATCACGACATCGGACGCACATGATTCTCCATCCCTTCCGTTCGAATTCGATGGAAGTTGCGGTGTCGTTCGAACGCCATTGTGAGAAGCCAAGTTTTACGATTGAGTGATATAAGGAGCTAAGGAGTTATACGCCGCTAAGTCGCTCGATTTTCACCCTCGCGAAAATCTCTTAATCGACCTCGGCGCGCTATATAAGTTTCAATTTTCCCGGCATTCTGTCGATAAAATCTGTACCTACGTCCGGATTTCTGGCTCGAGTTCGATTTTGATCGCATTTGCCACCCATTCTCTTACCTTCTATTCGTTTCCCTCTCACACGTTTTATTACCTCCAGATATTTTCCTTATTTTAAAAACTGCAAGGAAACTTAAAATATACAGAGTGTAAACCTACAGGTGGGCAATATTTTAGGAGTGTATTCTACAGGCCAAAATAAGATAAGAATGAAGAGTGACGAAATTCCGTTCACACCTTTATTAATTAGTAATTGGCAATTAAAAATTGGGCGTTTTTGCGCCTGACTTAGCCAATCCACATTGCATCGACAACTGGTCGCGGAAGGCCTGTAGCTATAAAAGAATTTCCATTTTTGCCACGTTTTGAAAAATTTTGAAGGTCTACCCCCTTCACAGTTTCATCAACCACCGTCGTTCAAGTACATAATAGTTAAACGTCGTATAAGGTTCTTGACAAAGTTATATAGCAAGATAAAAAAGAAGCATAATGTAAATATAAAGAATTTGGGTAGGGCACGCAATGGCCTCATAACGTTCAGTCGGATCGTGAATCACGAATGAATTAATCAGAGCAGCTACTACTGTTATCAGGAATTATGATAGTGTATCAAAGTAAGTGATGGTAATTTATCAAACCTGTGTATTTAAAAATATGAAAACATAAGTGAGGCTGAAAAAATTATTACTGAAGCAATTGACTTTTCTCTTATACAAAATCGCATCTAGAGGCGTGGCCCTATCTTCTGAAAGGTCTCTAGAGAGATCTGCCCATAAGTTTATATTCCTATTGAATTGATATACAGTTCAAGTAACAAATATGATTAAAATACAGCTTTTTCAAGAACATGATTTTCTGTTAGATTAAAAAGGGATAAAATCAAATAGATAAGATGATAAGATGATAAGATAAGATTTCTAAACCTCAGGTAAGTTCCTAATAAGTGATCAAAATTTCAACACCCCGAACGATACTAATTTTTGAATTATGAAACATCAAAGTTGAAACTTTTAATAAGTCTGCATTGCAAGCGCAATGTCTTCAGTTATTACTTGAAAAAGTTTTCTTGAAAATTAAGTATGTCACTGAATAGATTATTGCACGAACAAGAAAGTGAACGCTGGAGAAATGAGAATCGTAGCGCCGCCTGCTGACATTCATTGAACAAGAGAATATGCTTAAATAATTCACATATAAGGTCCGAATAAATTCCAGCGTTTTTGAGTCTTAATGGGTCTCACAGTATTTTGTCTTAGTGGCTCCTTAGTGCATAAAGCTTGATCCAGTCTATCTACAAGGCAACGTGTACTAGTATACATTGCACTTGACCAATTGACTTAGTACTGGTATAGTCAGTCGGTAGGGTCGGTAATACTCGGCCGTTCTCGCGATACCTCGTTTCTTTGTCAGCCTTTCTCCTTTTGACGAGTTCTGTTCAAATTGCATTTATACATGGCAAGGGAACGCACGCGGTTCTCGACGTATTCGATTGCGCATTATTGTCTCACCAGGAATTTATCGAGTTTAAGAAAAAAACGGTTCGACAACACTTTGTTTAATGAACAATTTCGTGATTTTGGTGTATAAAGAGTGACGAATATTCAGATCGTATTTAAAAGGAATTAAGGATGCCGGATCAACGTCGATTGGTTACAAGAAGTTACAAGTGATTCACGATTGGAAGATCACGTGGACAGACGTTAATGGTTTTTCGAAATGAGAGCACAAGAAGCGCGCCAAGGTAAGTAACAATGAAATCGGAGATGAACATTTAATATTTAGATGATTTAAAAAAAAACGAAGTGACGTTAGAAGATACAATTATGCACCTTCATCGAAAAACTTCATCTTCACGCATTCTCATTTGCAACCTGCGTGTAATATATCGTTCGACAAACTCATCGCAATGACAGTGATTTGATGGTTTGAGGTAACCAACTAAAATAATAGGGATAAATATGTTTTTAAATAGAATGTACCTCTGCGACACTTTATAACAGATCCTTAACTCCCTGGCAACTTATTGCGGCCCTTTTATTTGGTAATGTATGAGATAAACATCGTCCTTTCTATAAACTTGAGATCTTCATATCAGACAGAGAAACTTGCTTATTGCTATAAGAAAACTAGGTTGCATTAAAACTAGAATACGAGGGGCATGCCACTAACATATATTGACACCTCCTCATATTAATTGGATTTTATTACGACGGGAAGAGGGCAACAAATGACACCAAACCATAGCGTTCGCCTAAAGTAAGTAAACTTAATGTTTAAACCTGGAAAATGGTATAAATACCCAATTCGTATAAATATGCATAAATTATACGCAATATACAATATGTAAGGATAATCGAGCGGTGGGAAAATAAGTTTGGAATAAAACCCGCCGAAGTCACGATCAATATCGACTGCTTTATTAGTACACAACAAAAAATACTTTTCACAGCGACCATCAGTGTAAAGGCCTATCCTCACAGACCGATGCGTCGTTTTTTAGGGCCGTAGACTTGAGTTTACAGGATATAATAAATGCACGTAAAGTCATGCCAAAAATCTTCCGTCGTGAGGATGCCTTCGACAGTATACCCTTTTTGTTTATGACACCCGCTCCTCCAAAGTGGAGGGGTTTCCTTTCAAGAGAGATACCGTCCTGACAAAACGCACATAACCTGCCTTTCTCTAACTTCTCGAATTTTCTAACACATACACATTTAAAATGAGCATTTATTTGTGATTGTAAAAAATTGAAATTTACTTTCATTAAGTACTATATATCCACGGCTCAATAAAACACATTCATATATTGTATTACTTAACTGTCCTAAAAAGAGACCAACGTGACATGCCTACTATCGGCGACTGCGAACATACATTGTGCAATAAAAATGTCTTGCACGTCAAAATGAAATAAGTAATCTAGAAAAATTTGATACATCACGTTATCACGTTACAGTCAATAAGAATATTGAACAAAATCATTTTCTGCTCACAACATAGTAAACTAAGCTTTCTAGGAGAACGCAAAATGTTACGTTGTTCGGTTGAAAAATATATTCGTTTTAGAAAGTATGTCCACATCTTTTTAAACATACCTCGGTATTGGAGATAAGAAACCTATTGATGAGGTACATAACAAGGCGCGGTCCATGTTTACTTACGTGGCACAGAAGATATTACAGTGTTGCACGGAGTGCTATCGAGTCACAATTCTAACTTAGTCTTCTCCTCTTTGTGCTTTAGGAATCACAGTCTTGGCTTCAGCAACGGGACGAAGACTGATTGTCAGATTAAAGAGAGGATCGATATGAAATTATGGATTCGCGACAAGACCGGCCTCCTCATGGTCCTCACGATCTTCACGTTCACGCTGTACATCCTGTCATTCTACTTCAACTTCACGATATACGATATCATGCGTTTCAAGCGGACGGAGGATTCGAGAATGGTGAACACGACGAAGAAGATACTCTTCTGGAACACTATGTTCGATGACAAAACATTTTACATGGGCAACGGCGACGTGTTCCTTAACTGTCCGGTGAACGATTGTTTCGCGACTTATCACAGGAGCTTCGTGGACGTAACGGAATTCGACGCGCTACTTTTTCACGCAAACGAACTCGAGATCTCTGACCTGCCGAAGATAAGGAGCCCGTGGCAGTGGTACGTTTTCGTAAACTTGGAGAGTCCGGCCAACAGGCCGTTGATCAGCGACTTTTATGAGGACTATTTTAATCTGACGATGACCTACAGATTGGATAGTAACGTCACATGGAACTACGGAATCGTCAAAGATGTTTATAATGATCGCATCATCGCTCCCAGTAGAAAACCTGATTGGAGCGCGTTTAACAGCCGATTAGGTAAAGTAAACGTGCTACACACATTTTGGCAAACAGAATGGAAAAAGATTGTTCCTAAACCTGGTGCAAAAAATTAAGGCTTATGCTTTGGACATGTTTCGTGCATAAATTATTCAGCAAGTTTAGCCATTCGGGTTTCTGTGATATCTATGTAGACACTGTGCTACTTGAAAACCGTTCGTTTCTCTCTGTCTTTTCTTCTCTTTTAGACGTTCGCTTCTTTGTTCTCTTGCGGTTTCCGACTTATTATTATACCTATATCTCTCGTTTTGTGGCACGCTTCGTGTGCAGTTGTTATGGTCCACTCGTCTCCTAACTCCTACCTACCGTGACTAAGGACTCAACCATTTACCATACCGTGTAATTCAAGACGTGTGTACACGTACACCACGTAACTGTTCCTTCTTGCGCGTTTGTTGCTTGCTCGCTCGAAGCGAATCGTAAAAATTATTTAAAAAGAGAATCCGTTCTTGTATACTCGAGATTTATAGCTGATATAATTACACAGATCAATAAATAATCGGAGATACAACATTGGCAATTAGAATAATGACTTAGCATTAATAGTACACTTAAAGCATGGAATAGTTCGCATGATATTTATGTCACTTAGAGACTCTGTGCCATGTTTTTAGTACAAGTACAAACGAAATGCTTAGATAGCGAAATACACAACAGGTTGCCAGTGTGTATTGCTTTGCGTAATCATGTTGCGCAACCTGCGAACTTTCTGGGCTAACGTTAATTAAAGCGCACCCTTCATTTTTGCAACCATTTGCAAATTAATTGCCTTCCGCACGTTTATCAATTTCATCGCCTCGCATTCGAATTCAGTTTCCGCCTCAAATACATCATTGTCAATTAAATGTGTATGCACGTTCAGAAGCAATGTACTGGTTCGCACGTATGTAGGTGAGCGTCGGGGAGCGGAAGAGACGAGGAAGACACGGAGGAAGACGAAACCGATCATTTGGTTCGTGAGCAACTGCAACGCGAAAAGCGGTCGCCACGAATACGTGAACGAGCTCTCGAAACACATGCGAGTGGACGTTTACGGTAGTTGCGGCAGGGTGTCCTGTCCCCGTGACCAAGACTGCTTCGCGGAGCTCGCGGAACCCGACTACTTTTTCTACCTGTCCTTCGAGAACTCGCTGTGCAACGATTACGTAACCGAGAAGCTGTACAACGCGCTGAGGTAAAAAAACAATGGCCCACGGGACAACGCGACGCGTACGCTCGGAAAACTAGCCGGTGATTTCAATGATAAAATTGTCAGCCGCAGACTTTCGTCGTTTTGAAATCAGCCAACGGCGGGTTTGGTTCGCGGTTCCCGTTTCGTTCGAGGTCTCGATTCTCGCATGAAATTGTTTCGACACGTGGCCCACGCTGCTGACAGATTTCTCTTGTCCTTTTTTTCCCGTCTCCACTTTCGTGTTTGTTCGTCAGGTGATGTTGTGGAATGAAGCGAATAGATTGAACAAGAAATGTTAGCGCACGAATCGTACGATATCGCTTATTAATTTCGGTTTAATCGATTCGTGAACATCAGAAGATAAATGATAAAAAACAACGTCTTGTTGTGTCTCTGTTCTCAGGTACGACGTGGTCCCCATTGTTTACGGTGGCGCCAATTACAGCCTGTTCGCGCCGCCGCGGTCGTACATAAACGCGCTTGACTTCGATCGTCCGAAAGATCTGGCCGAGTACCTGAAGAGATTAATGGAGAACCCGAAAGAGTATAACGAGTATTTCGCTTGGAAGAGGTATTATAAAATTGACTCGGGCATCCATCAGGCTGCATGCGATCTTTGCAAATTGCTTCACGAGCGAAGAGAAACGTTCACGTACAATCCAATGAGTCAATGGTACAGCCAATCGAAATGTCCGTTGCAAAGACTTATAAATGACCAAGGTTACGTCACAGGATCTATTGTTAAGCGGAAAGACTGATTTATCAAATTATTTGTAGTACTTTTTAACGCGTCACCGTATTGATTAAAGATAATGATATTTTACAATGAACTTCGTTAGAACTTAAATTTAAGCTGGATTGCAGTTAGCCTGTTTATAATTGAGAACGCGAAAATTGACGAGAGGCTCACTTTCGCGCGCGAAAGTTCGGCCGTGATAGAAACGGCACATCGGCTCTCGATGAACCAAGAAGAAATCTAGGCCGATGAACTAGATACCAAAGTTATTTCGCCTAAGGAATCCGCTTATAGTATTGTAAATAATATAGAGAAAACACTGGGCTGGTTTTAAATAAAAATTAAGTATTCATAACTCCATTGTTTGAAAATCAATCGTTGAAAGGGGTATCGAAGTTCGATTGGTCGAGAATGGGAAATGTTCGTGGCGACGCGACGCGATGCCCTGCCCGTACACACGTACGTACGCGTGTATGCACGTACACGTATTGTATCCACACTTAACCGTTTCATCCATGATTTAAAACAACCAATCAGGAATTCACTCAGCCATCATGCTTTCCATGAAATATTTAACAAACGAATCGATTCTATTTCGCTTCGAACCTCACCAAAGGCCGATCATTTTCATAATTCTATCGCCGATTTCCCCTAAGCATTTGGGACGTGTTGAAATGTCAATTAAATCACTGAAGGAAAGAATTTCAGGGAAATTATTCGCGTGAAAAGATTTTGCTCATCGTAGTGACAATTAACCGTACACGCAATTACTTTATACGAAATACGACGCTTAATGAAATACTCTCTTATGCAATAGAGGCTCCAGCGATTTTCTGAAAAGTTTCCGAAGTATGATAGCTTCTAGTGAACGAAGTTATTCGTGACGGATAAGATTTTACTGTTTCATGATTTCTTCTTGAAAGGAACGTTCCGCTGGCTGGCCGAACGATTTGAAAAGACTTAATGCGGGAATCAGTTCAAACAGACGAACAACGAGAGTATCCATTTAAATGGCAGAAAACTCTTTGAACAGTTGCGAGAAATTCAATTGACGATTCTTCGTAAACAAACGCGGTAGGTTGGTTAATTAGGATGTGGCTGCTTATCGGATCCACTTAACACGTTAAGTGCCCAGCCCGATTTGCTTGCCGTTCCGTTCAGGCCCAGAATCGGCTGTAGTTAATAATAAACAGAAGTTATAGGAACCACGCTTAAGCCTTGACTTAACAAAAACCAATGTCAGCTAAGCAAAATATTTAGACTCACATCAGTACGCAAGGACCGAACACTCGCGGTCGTGTAATATGAACTTAAGACCTGCGCCTGGTCCCTGCGGTCCGGCCGGGCCTAAACGGAAAGTCTAGCGCCGGGCCCTAGGGACCGGCGTGGCAGTTAACATGTTAAAAATACCAGACACAGTGTCAACGTGTTCCATGCAACCGTGAATAGTTCTTTGAATTCTTATCGTGTATATAATTAGGTATGATTCCATCAAGCCTAAAGAATGCGTAAATGCACGTTGCAATTATTCAATAAGAGTCTTGCTAAACAAAATCATTTTAAATAGTTTCAGCATGTTGTAATATATGATGTTTAAAAATGCTTCAAGCTATTTATCTTTACTCAAGAGTATTTGGAAGAAGTAAATGTGTAATTTGCGTTACATTGGAACGGTTGACCAAGTTCTTTTCCACAGATCTATGCATCAGATAAGTTAAGTATGATTCATACGTACCAATAATGGAAAAGATGACGTGTTGCCTGATGAAATCAGAATTAAAAACAGACTATCAATATTTATATGCACTGTGATACTGCTCTTATTTAAGGAAGTATTGTTATTCAAAAAGAATAGTTTATGCATGATACAGGGTAGTTCACGTAACTTGCATGCGTTGCACAAAAAGGTGTTGTACATAGGTCTGCTGTTGAATTAACATTGTGAGAAACTTGAATAATAATTTAGCATACTCTTCAAATGCACGTTGACGAGTGGTATGAATTGTCGTGTCTCTTCACAATTTCACGTAGAAGAAAGGTTTTCTAGAACATCACGTAACAACTTCCAGTTCGATAGCATTTGAATGGCGCGAGGCAGATGTTATCTCGCGTTCATTAATAACGAAGAGTACGCACTCGGCATTGAAAGGAATCACTTAACGAAAACACAATGCAGAAATATGAAACGATAATAGGGAGAGCAGGTACGTACATATGTATAATTGAAAAACATCGAACGTAAAACGAATCGGGGTGACGTAACCAGCATCCGGTTATTCTTCCCGAACGATTAATTATCTTCGTGTCGATTAAATCAAAAAAAGAGACAAATAATGGTTACCGAACTGAATTCATAAATTAAACCGATTACTGTGTTAGACAGGTTTGAATATCTGTTCACTACTGTTGCCGTTACGTGGGGCCACACACGTACAATGGTATCCGTGAGGCTGACGCAATCAGCGGGTATAAGTAGGTGAATATTGCCTATTTTGTAATCGCGATTGCATTATGCATTCTTCAAGGTAACGAACTGCGTTTCGTGCTATTTGCAAACCATAAATTGAAAACCGTGACCATCGGATCCGATTCGATCGCTAGGCACCGAATTTTTTTTCCTTTTCTCTCTCTCTTTTGCGACCGTGAAGCAAAAGAAATGTCAGCAATCAGGACTAAAAAAAAATCGTGGTCTAAGCGGGTGTCATTTGACATTCTGACAGGACGTGGGTGGGAGAGAGAGAGAGAGAATATCGGTTCAGATGAAATTGACGCGACGAATCGCCCGGAAAGAGGAAAAAGCAAGTTTTTTCTGAATACACATTGTATCTAAACGGGAATTTCGTTTGACAAACCCGTCGCGCCGCTGGCCAACGCCTCTTTTTGTGTCCAGGAAATCCGCTAGTTAAATTCTTTCCTCTGTTATCTTTTTACAGTTTTACGGCCGGTCCGCTCTATTTGGAAACCAGTTTCAGCTAAATGAAACCAGAATTATTTAGTACTTTTAAATTCCTCTTTTTTTTTTAAACCGTATAATACCAGGTCGACGTTCAGTCACGTAGCTGGCAGATATTTTTACTTTCGTCGCTCGAACTTGCGAGCGTACGTACGCTTAACGGATCGCGAAGAGAATTCGGTTGGGATCGTTATTTGTTGCACGATTTTTCCCGGCTAACTTTTTCCATGCGGGGAGACGAAACGGAATTGCCCCTCGATTATTGTCATCGCGACAAAAGCGTGCGCCCGCTCCGGGCGAAAATGCGAAAAACACTCGCGAAAGAAATAACGAGCTCCGCGTGCTCCTTCTCCAAGTTTCCGCTCCTCCGAAGCTTGCCGCGTCTACGCCGAACGCACGTTCGATTAGCTTCTCACTCTCTCTCTCTCTCTCTCCACTCCTTCTATTTATACTCCCTTTGTTTCTCTGACAGTAAAATAGATTCATCGACAAACTTCGGCGCTGCCGATCTGATATCGCGTGCTGCGCGTGTAAAAAAAAGCAAAACAAGGTATTGCGCAATTTTGCATGCCAGTACGAGTAAATTAGTGTCAAGTATAACGTAACGAAACCAGGCACATACATTCTACTCGGTTTAAAGCGAGCGTCACGTTGAAAAAGACTCCTCTTAAATCATTGGAAACAGATAACATTGTTTAAAACCTTGCGCAAGCATTTTACGCATCGCGGCTAATTCTAATTTTCCGATACTCTCAGCCAATGGACTGTGAAACTAAAGACTCGGTCGCCGTCACCAGAGCGAAACTTGCGGGGAGACGGTTACCGTCGAACTTGTTCGCACCGAATAAAGAACAAGTAGCGTCTCTGCGCGGTAATCTGTCAGACGCAATACGCAGCGTTAAGAACCGCAGGCGCACCTCACGCGGAAAATCGATCCGTGTTTTTTTGCCTGCTTTAAAAGTAATTTATTAGATCACATTTTCGCGTATATATGCATAGGACACATGTCAATTATTTGTAACTATACTTATATACGTATAGTTCTTTTTGCTTGTTCGCGTATTTCCTTATTTTTTCACGAATGCTATCACCTCTGCTTTCTTGCGCTTAAGATTTATCATCCGTTTTAACAATATAACACTAATACTGTTATATGAACTTGTATCTGTTCAGCAGCCGATATTGGCCTGTAAAATCCTACGTAAATATCTGTCATTCGCAGAAAAGGCTATTCCTGTTTCTGTCATTCAAATATACATTATCGACATTGAACAGTTTTGGTAATCCGCAAGACATCGATTCTCGTTCACGAATGATCTGTGATCGAATTGTCTCAAGTTTATTTGCGGGCATTCGCTATACTTGGGAACAAATAATGACAGCTGAATTCGAGATTCCCGAAATGAGGACGGACGTTATCCGGCAGTAAAAAGTAAAAGTACTTAGGTGGCACCAGGTCGGTTCGATGGTTACCAATGAACCGGAAATTGTTCGGTAAGTCCGTCGTAAAGTTGATCGCGGGCATCGAAATTTTCGGCGAAATTGCTAGCGAAACTGCGCGCGTAAGATCGGATTGCTACGATTCGGCTGGTTAACGTCGACCAAGTCGGAGTGAATTAGCTTTATTTGCTGCCGGTATAAAAAGGAAATATGGTACGATTTGCGTCACGGCTCCTCCCGGTAATCCCTTCGTCGAATATTTTCCCTCGTGCGTGCACGATTATTTATGTGCGTATATCCGTATTCATGGAAATTAAAAAACGTGACGTTAATTATTCCGATTCGAAGTACGCGGGGCTGCTACGGGTATATGTGTATCGGGTATCCGGTAAATGTTATTGACAACCCGTGCAAATTGTACTCGAACTGGTAACGCTTATTATGACCGAAACAGGGGGAAGAGCGGAAAGTGGGTGAAAAAAAGAATGCAAATCGGACACGGAGAAATTCAAGAGACACTGCACTTCGCGTCGCTCAAATTTCACTGCTAGCATGCCTGTCGTACCGCGCCCACCCTATCTCCTGCGCCGGTGAAAACGCGGGGAAGAGGAAAAATATAAAGCCCGGGCCGCCGTTGTGTTGATGAAAAAAAACAATGCCGTTCGTTTTACTCAACTTCGTTACGCTGATTCGCGAACTGCGTTGTAATACCGTTGCCGATAAACAAATTGTTTCGCGTGACTGCGCAACGTGTTTGCCGGGAAAATATGACAGCGAATAGATAACATTCCAATCACTTTTGGGATTAGACGTCGAAACGGCGTCGAGAAATAGTTAATTGACATTCGCAGTCATCGAAGGGAGAAAATAACGAGTGGTTCTTTGAAATTAAAGGAGAAAAGATACGCGTCATGTCCGGCCAAGGTGAGCACTATAATTAATGAAGAATTCAAGGGAGCAATCAATCGGCCAGTGGACAGGTTCCTCCGTTTCGCTCGACGTTTTCCCAAGAATCGATATGTTCGTTCCATTCTTTATTTCGAGATTCTCGCCACACCTGAGCGCGGCTATCGTCGGCAATTGTTCACGCGAGGATCATTAGAAAATGCAAATGCGCCTAGGTCATAAACACAAGGTGACTCACCCGCACCTTCGCTTCGCTTTGACGCGAGAAGACAGTCCTCGAGGCGCTTCCAAGGAGCGCAAACTCGAATTTGGGAAACGCTTTCGATTTTCGCTCGATTCTCGTCATACACGTCCCAAAAGGAAGGTTAAGGCTGTAAGCCGTAAGCCATAAGCGATAAATAGGAAGGAGCTGCGAGGGACGGAGCAGCGGAAACTAGAAAAGCAACGGCTCGAATCGAACCGGATAGACATAAAAAGAAATTACTGGCCTCTCAGACGCACTTGAACCCTCCCGATGTTTTTTCTCTTTTCCTTCTTTTCTAACGCGGCCATTATACACATATCCTTTCGATGCTGCCCGCCTTTTCCTACACCTTTCCTACTCGATTCACAAATTCTTGTTCCCCTTGGAATTTTCAGGTGTCCCGCGCAGTGGACGCTATTACATAAGGGTTACGTATATCTATATATATTGTTTTCTCGTATAAACGGAGGAACCAATCAGCGAGGAGTGAACAACTGCCACACCGTCTCTTGACCCCCCGTAGAACTTACTGCAAAACATATTTTTGTAGTTTCGGACAATTATTCTGAACCCAATAGATTTCTTACTACTCGTGAACATCGTCCCGCTAGGGAACTCACGCATAAGCAGTAGTGGGTTCCGAATAATTGTCCGAAGCTGTAACACCTGTGGTACGCGTGATCCGAATAAAAAGTTCAACGTACACCGTTAACGTTGATACACGGAACGGTGTTAATACGACGAGAATAATAGCTCGTGCATATAACCACGATTGAAATTTGAAGATTGATAATAATTCCCGACAGAGTGAACTCATATGACGATTATTGGCGAGAAACCATTATTCTCGTGATCCATCTCTGCGTGAAACGTCTCTATTTCTATCGCTTTTACGTTTCTCCGCGCGGAATTAAGACATCGTTATTGCCGAGATTTACGAGTGTTGAGCCGTATCGTGCGGGGCGGCAGTAAATCTCGGATCAGCCACCGCACTCGTCCCCCTCTACCTCCTCTCCACTTTTAAGACCTTTTAACGCGCCCCTTTGTCCGTAAAATCGGGCTACGTTAATTAGCGAAATAAACTAGCCGCAAGCGTGGTTAATCGGTTCGACGGGTGGGAACGTGCGAAATAAGAGGCCGCTTATACAGTTGGATACGATATTCGATTCCGGGCGATCGATGGAATCCGAAGCATTGAACGCCGCGCTCCTCGTTTCTGTCGGGCCGCGTGCAACAGCCGGTAAATGGAATTGATTCGAGAGCCGGCCGCGCACCAGAGAGTGGATATCTCTGGCAATTAATCAAATTATTAAGCCGCGTGCGGTACGGCGCGGTGCGTTGAGCCGTGTGTTGTTCCGCAAATATCCGTACGACGCGACGGAGCTGATAAAGAGAGCAAAACACGCAACATCAGATTGGATAACTGTTTACGCAAATCGCCCCTGCCTCGTTTCTCGCTATTCCTCTTCATTCCCCTGTTTATTCCGCGTGTCCGGAAACCGATACGTCGACGGATGGCTAATCGATATTCTACGAGCACAACCCCCGGCGGTCGGTTGACACTTTTGAGAAATTGTAGACCTCGTAGAGATTTTTTGGGAATATCCGAGCAGCAGGCACGGTTCCAGGACGGGTGTTCGGCGGCCGTTTCAGCGGGAAAGCGAGCCGGGGCGTCGAATAATGGGGCGAAAGAGACGGGTCGGAGAGGGAGAGACGCGCGAGGGGTGAACGTCGTCCGCGCGTCGCAAGAAGAGTGACAGTAAGCTGTTCCGCCCGCGTTCGCGAAATTGCCAGTAGCAGAAGCTTTCGAGGACGCGAGGCATCTGCATCGGAACGAGACGCATCTGCAACAGATAGAAGACATTTTAACCGATACGTTGCGCCAAGTCGTTGACGTTTCCTCGGATCGATCACGGCGACGATAATTCTTTGGGGCGCGCGTCACGAGGAACCGGCGACGGTATTAGTCGCTTTTAAGGGAATCGCCATCGATATGGATTCCGTTCCGATGGGATTGCGTGATACTATCGTCGAAACGATCTGGAACAGTGTAACCGAACTTATTTCAGCCCGGGGGCCATTTTTCTTTCGGGGGTCATTGATGTGAAGTCAAATCGTCAATTAATGCCACGTCAAAAAATTAGTTTAGTTGTAGAAAAATTTTGCATTAAAATATGTAAGAAATAATGTTCCAAAAGTATATACGTTTTGTACACGCTAAAATTGTATAAGGAGTTCATTTATATCTATATTAATATTTACTGCTGCGAATCGAATTATATTTATAAGACTGAATTATTTAATGAACTTTCTATATTTTGATTATACATATTTTATATCACGTGCTCCTAAAGATAGAAATAATTCGCAATTTAAAATGTATCATTTTCTTTATTCAAAAGTTTGAGTAGTTCTATTTAAATATACCTGATGTTTCATTTCATTAAGTGAATATCGCATAAATTCATTTGACATCCGTCATTAAACAGGCAAAACATATTGTGTAGTTTATCATGGATTGAATTATGTATGCTAAAAAACGAATTTGTTTTGCAAGCCAGTAATTAAAAACTGCAGGCTTAGTAGATTAAAAAGCGTGCATTTCCATCTTCGAATGATTTTTTTATCAGACATCCCTTTAACCCACTAATTCCAGAGTGATTATTAAAATTTTAAAAACTCACAAAAAGGCATTGATCATGCTGCCTTAAAAAGAGTATTTTATGCAGAGCTTCAACCGCGCCGAACGTACGAGGTACTGGATATTTTTTTTATCACCTCGTGCAGCGATCTCAGTCGTACCCACGTACATAGCCGGTGATTCCACTTATGTGATACGCAGGTACTTGTAGCTCGTTGAGTGCGTGATTCGATCTTTGTAACCTGGCTGTCCATTCATCCATCCATCCGTCCCACACGTAGATATTCCAAGATGTATGGACTCTTGAAAGTGCATCAAGTCACGTCGCTATTAATAAACCGCCAACCATCGAACCAAACCTTAGAAATGCGACCTGCGAAAGTGGAACAACCCACATCGCATCCATTCGTTCGTTCGCTTCGGCTCATCACTTTTACCAGGATTCCGATCGTTAGACCTACCGCCCTAATGAATTTCCTATACACCTGCCATACGAATGTACATACATATATACATACATATATATTGCATTAGTAATCGATTTGATCGAGAATCTATTTGCGCGATGAAGTATACGCTAACAGCTCTTCGGACGTATAAATAAGCTGTAAGCGTAAAGAACGTAGGGGCAATAAGTAGCCTGTATAAATTGAGCAGGAGTGCGAAGACGCAGGTATACACGGTAAAGAATGCGACTACCGAGCGCAGCGTATGCTCGTTCATTCGCTATCGCCAATAACTCTAGCCTTTTCATATCTTGCCAATAATTCGTTCTCTAGCCAGGGGCGTAATAGAGGGCGAGGGTGGCTAGAATACGACGGGGTCCGGACGGGTGTTCTTTCATCCGAGACTCCCGCGGAGGGTGGCCCGGACGAAATTTATCCGACAGATAAAAATGTCTGTTAAAGTTTATATAGGGAACGGCGAAATTTCAATAAAAGCCACGATTGTAAAGTAGAGATAGAGGAGGCCGTCCGGACGTTACACGGGTCAGTGAAGCTCAAAGTCGACTCGCTTTTTCTTTCCCTCTTTTGTCGTCTCGCGGGGAGTGATTCTCCAAGAGGGTACCTCAGTCCGAATGCGACCTACCCTCTTGTGCAACGACACATGCATCCCTTTTTCGACTAAGGAATCGGTCTTGGAGATTAAGGGCCTGTGCGTTAGCCCGACACATTTACCGAAGGGGGAAATCATCGAAGTAGCTTTAATTGCTTGTTTGTCGAGGACAAAAGCAAGTGTCAACTTGTTTGACTTCAAGATTTATCCTTGTCAGTTCCATCATGTGGACGCCGATTCACTGACTGTTGATTCACTAAGCATATTTTCGTTTCCGAATATTTCATTAAAGCGTAGGGAATGAGAAACATCAGTTTTCTCAGAAAGCACGTCACATTTATAAAGGTTCATCTAGAAGGAAAGGTTCATCATATAGAAATCACTCAACTGGAGTCTGTTATTAGCCCTGCTTAAGTCATATCAGAAAATTTCAAAAATCCCATATTTCTCGACTTCGGGCTCAATATGACTATATATTATTAAGTAGAATTTATTCCATGCTAGTAATACGATAAATACTGTGAATAAATCTAGAAGTCATTTATCATTCAGTGCTGATATAATGAACAGCTTTCAAGTTATGAATCAGTTCGATAGCATTGGCAATTCGGGTCACGCCTGTTCCATAATCCACTGTAAAGATCGAACATAAAGACAGCTTCATTCCTCAGGACGCAGACTTGCGATTGATAGAACGACTGTCTAACCTTCGAAGAAGACATTTGGAGATAATTAACCGCGTAAAGTTTTACGAGCAATAATGATTCTACGGGCTAAGCGTCGAGGAAACGTATGGAATCAATAGTCGAGATAGAAGCTTGAAACGAAGCAAAGGAAGTATCTACTAGTGAAGCGTCATCTAGTTCCAAAATTATTGATCTCTTACTAGTATCATAGAGTCACATAATTTTATATATTTTTATAATTCCGAATGAGATACACCTGTGCACACATGAAATCGCACGAAACACGAAAGCAATATCGTTCGTAAAGTTTTGCCTGCCGCTGTATATAATGTTTGAACGTGCGTGTAATAGCGGCGCGAAAAGTGGAATTAGTGCGTGCAAGGCCCGTCCGGATAGTCTCACGCAGGATTAATTACGTAGGCTACAATGTACGCGCTTAACCACATACGCAGCTGAACACATAAATATTGCACGTAACACGTGCGCGTTGTCGCCGTTTACGCACATGCAAACACACACAGCATGTACGCGTGCTGGCCTTGCACGAGCATCCGTCTAGTTATAGACCCGGGAATACGTCAATTTGTGGCCCTCTGTATCCATACGTGACTGGACAAACTTTCCGATACCTGCCGGTCCCCCTGTCTAAGCTTAGCGTTTCCGTCAAAGGCTGACGGGAATACAGAACCGCGTACGTCCGTACGCACTCACTGCCTAATTAACTGCGCGACGCGTTCGAACACTCGAACTGATGTAAGTTTCAATTAAAAACAGATTTCAATTTTACCAAGTGCCTATCAATCTCTCCCTGCAGATTACGTTATTAATCAATAGCGTCGAGCTGCTCGAACGAGCAGTTCAAACAAATGGTCACACGGTAAAAGGCTGGCGAGCACAAGTTTTTAAAAGCAGTTGACCGATCGGTCGCCGGTGCATCACAGGTGCGAGGTGCGCACGAAATCGAGTTTCTGTTCGCACGTACACAACGTTACGTGGTAGCCTGCGGTTCAGGCTGTGTCGTACACACGCGTTTTCCGAAGGTGAACCCTAACCGGCTACGTGCAACGAGCGACCCCCTGAACGGAGTGGGTGTACGCGCCGGACCAACGCCACTTTAGACCACGATTTATAGGGCATTAAACCAACACGCGGCCGAGCCCAACCGACCGCCGCGCCGTTCCCGAACTCTTCTAAACGCGCGTATAAATATATGAGCCTTTCCCCTCCCGCAAGATTATATTCCAGCTTCCAAGCTCACGGGAAGACGCTATTTTCTTAACCCTGGAGCCGGTGAAATATACTCAGGCATCTGAATATTTGACAATACACAGTTTTGTCCGACTCGTTCTCATATAAATCCATTAAATTTTATGGTTTGCTTAATCAGGACATATGTCCGTTCGAATTAAATCGTCGATCGTCCGTTCGCGTAGTAGCGATGATGGGCAATAAATAGAGATTATCCGAAGAAGGAGACAGTCGCTTGATCCTTATCAATTCGCTCCGCGCGTTCCTCTTTTACGAGGCAACGTCGCGTCCGTCCCCTTCCGCGTATCGAAGTCGCTCATCATTACGAGCACTCCGCGCTAGATTAGAATTCTTATACGTCGAAGATGGAAAATCGATTGATACCCACTCGGCAGGGAACCGGATTCTCTAGTCGACCGTACGAGCCACTGTTACAGCCTCGTATCTCGATGATACTTACAATATAGGAAAGTCCGTTTCCCGGTAACCGTACGGTAAGCCGAGTATAAAACTTCCGGAGGTCCGTTTATTAAAAGACGATGGTTATCGGAACCAGTCGAATCAATCGTGTCCGAGTCTGGGTTTTATAAAGCGCGTGTTGTGCCTTTTATCGTTCCGCGTTTCCGAAATAAAACGAGCGAATGAAAAAAAAGAGGCAGTAAAAATTGATCCTTCAAACTCGGCTCGCGAGGTGTGGAGATCCACTAACACGCGTCGTAATTTATTTATCGCGGTCGCGGCCACCACCGGGGGACGACGAATACTATTTTCAAAGGCGAAAAACGGTTAAAGGTTCTCATCCGTAGCGATGTTGTCCACTTGACGAAAAAAAAATAAATGGATCTGGTTAAAGAAAAAAGTTTGTTACTCTTAGTCCGCGTCGAGATAAATTCGTTACGCTGAGTTTTTCGCGTCCGCCGTCGATTGATACAGTAATTACGATCGGGCAAACACACGACAAAACTCTTTTCAGTAACTTTTTATTTTCCGCGCGGGAAGCAACTAGGGCCGTGTTCAACTGCGTGGACAGAACCGTGAACAAAACTGTGGACAGGACCATTCCCCTCTTACCGTGTGTTTACACTGCGAGGACCGGTTCGAATACCGGGTTGTCAAATAGAATTTCAATCTGGAAACGTAATCATCAAAACTTTAGAGATCCCCCAGCTCGGTTCGAATCGCATCGATGGAAGTTTCGTGCTACTCGGGAAGCGAAATTTTCTGCAGAATCGACCTTCGCAGGGTATAATCGTCCCACGGTTACGATTTACGAGCAGAGCCGGTTAATCAGACTTCAGTATAGAGGCAATGAACGTAACAAAATCCTTCAGCTTAGCCTCAACGAACCATTTCGTTTGTAAGATATATGTTATAAACGCAGCTCTCGAAATCATCGGAAATGAACATTTAATTCCATTTGAAATGTTCGAGTGTGAGCATTCACGGTTGCTGAGAACAATCTACCTGCACAGAATTCTAAATCCAATTCTAAACAATGTCGAAAGCACTCAATTCTCTTGAAGACTCTTTAGGAACTTGGCTCGTTATCGCCTTTGATAGATCTAAAAGCACTTCTCCGCTATATTTAGAGCCAAAAGAACTGAGTTTCAGACGCAACAAATTTTGACCAAAGACAGCCCGGGAAGAGGCCTAAGAAATCCTTGAATGGGAAATACATTTACCCGCTAACGCGTGTCTGAAAGCGTCCAGTTCGAGAAAAAGAGACCACGGCGATGGTTGCGTTTCGGTGCACGTGACCGAACGTCGTGAAAGTCAACGCTTTCATTGCCATCGGATAGACACACCTGACGGTGAATTCACTCCGAAGTTATTTTCAATCCATCGTTCTCGTTTGCTGCGAGAATCTAAATTTCGGTCTCGTTCCATCGCCTTTAGAAGGCGCGCAGCAATCAATTCCTTCGGTTGCGACTCGTCGACGCGACGAACATTCACGGGCAATTCGTGACGAGAACGTTTACGGGTATGCGCGGCGAGACAGCGACAAGTTTCCCCGGTGAAATTGAAGGACACGATGTCCGAGGACGAGTTGAAGTTTTGGATAAGCCTCTGGACGTGTTCGTGGGAGGCAGCCGGCGAAGTCCGCGCCAAGGTTCCCGAAGACGAGAGTCTCGAACGTGGGACAAGCTAAACGCGTTTTCGAGGATGAGAAAAACGCGAGGAATGCGGATGAGAGGGAAACGAAAGGACGGCGTCGGCGCGGCAAGGACTCGTGCGTGTTTCAGACTTCAGACTCCATTACTCGAATTGGAGTGGGAATACCGGCTGGTCCCTGCACACATCTCCCATATTTTCGGCAAACGTTCGCGCCCATCGGCTATCGCGCCGTCTCTTCCTGCCTACTCGCCCCGAATGCTGCAATGGAAATACGCTTGCCCCGTTCTACTTTCTTTTTCCCTTCCCGTCGCAATTTAACCCCCGACCCAACCGACGCCCTCTGCTATTTTCAGTATTCCGGGCGGCTCTCGGGGCACCGCAACTTCTTCAGCGACTTTTCGGGCAAAGGTTCTATCTTTCGGGTAGATCGCCCACCGACGCCGGATCGTTCCCTCGGTTTTGTACCGCGGTTCGTTTCGCGAAATGCGCTCAGCTTCTCCAGATATGGGACGCTTAATACTCCGGCTGGGCAACGTGCAGGTAGATTTCACCCGTCCGCGTAAAGAATCTCAAAATTAATTTAAAAGTTAGTGCGCCTGGCCGGCAGCCATAAAAGAAACCGGGGGGGAGGTTGAGCGCAAATATCACCGAGCCGTGGTCACCCGTGGTCATTATTTTCGAGTATATTCGGACAAATTTTAAGCCCGCTCCTCAATTTTCTTCCCCTGAACTCCTGCGGTTAACTTTATCCTACATCTCTACTTTAATTTCTTCTACACCGGCTATTATTATATTATCCCGGCGCGGTTACTTATTTACGTTATTACGAGCACAATCAGGAGGTCGATCGTTGAAATCAGCAGTCGCGCTTATTATCCGGCTAATAAAATGTTGATTCTACGCGTGGAGGGATCGGCGGTTATCGGAGCCTGTTTTCGACGTTTTCATTCGAGGGTAGAAAAATGTAACCACTATCGTTGGCAAGCGTTTCGCAATTAAATTGCGATCGATCAACCGGTCGACACTAAAAGCAATTTCCTTTGCTCCCGTAACCGGGAACTGCATTAAGGCACGAACGTCGGAGTATGACGGGGATAGGGCTGACGAAACAATGCGGGCCCCGTAGCAGACATTAAAACCAATTAATACGCGGACCGTTTTCATTACGATTTCCATCGTGCCGGCGGAACACGATCGGCTTCCGCCGATATCGAGTTTATCGCGAAAACCGACCCCTATCTTGCTCCCGCGATTCGTAGCTACGATTTCCCTTCTATCTATCGAGGGATATTGCGCGGAGACGTAGGTGTATGTAGGTAGGTAGCAGCGCAAATGAAACGGCCCTTCCTGAATCGCCCTAAGAAATCTACAGACGGGCGAGTTCCCTGTACTAGCGTGTGTACGTGACCCCTATCTCGGCATATGCTTCCTTCGCTTCCAATTTCAATCCGAAACCCTCCTCTTTCGGCTGCTCAAATTTAAGGAGCCGTCGCTATCAAGAAGTATCGATACCAGCGCACTACCTACCGCTGAAATAAGTTCGACAACCAGAGATCGCACTAGATTCAAATTAGTTCACCGGAAAGCACGTTACACTTGATTCTTATAATGGGAACAGAATATTGATTCGACGCAAATTCGACGATTCGTACTAAGCAATATCGACCGGCCAGACAGCTGAGTTAAACGGCAATTTAAAATACGCGAATGTGCACGGATATTTGTAATTGATATGTGCCTAGATAATATATGCCCGCGGAGAGCGACGAAAACTGCGAAGTAATTTTGCGAGTCAACGAGAGACGAACGAGCGTTTATGCGGTAAAGGATTGCCGTTTTCACGGTTGGATTTAATTTCGCCGCAGTCGCATCGACTGGAATAACAATATGAGCGGAGTGGTGGGTGGCGCGTGCTCGATGCTCGCATCTCCGAGAATCGTGAGAACCTCCGGAGAATTCCCATTCGTCTACCGCGTTAATTAACTGTTACCCGAATAGTTGTCCTAAAACGAAATTAGCTACGATCGAACGGTGCAATCTCCCCGAACTTTTGTCGATGTTGCCGTTCTGCAACGATTCTCACCCTCTTTTGTTCTCCCCTTCGAACGTGTCAAGGAGTAACGGAAATTTGAACAGGAACAAATTGATACAAAGAGCAGACAATTAATCACCGATGGAACTTTTCTATGCGTCACGGTCTGCTCTCATAATTACACGTTACGAAAATACAACGATCATTTCTTGTTAATTTTTAGTCACTATCGTATTTTTCCATTATTTTAAAACGTTAAACATGATATGCATATATATTTTCGACCTATGCATCGCTTCTTATGTATAGTTGATAGCAAGATCATGATTAGCTGAGTAGAGATTGGGACATTCATCTTACAATGATTTATGTATTTCGATCTGTGAGATTGTATCTTCTTCGCATGCTTCGAATTAATGGCGTCCGCAGTCTAACAGAGAGGACATGCATTTTGCTTGCATCAATTTCAAAGAAAATTATGACAGGATGCAGGCACCGATAGCGAAAGATAGGTGACGTTCTTTAGACAGGCGTACGTCGACAGACGAACCATCTGCCACGTACCCATGGCTCTTGTCATTCTCTCAGGATTTACTAGGCACGCATCTATACACGTGCATACACACAGACGTGTTACGTGCGCGTATGTACACATCGTTATCCTGTCAGTCTTAAAGGGGAGTGTAACAGCTGCACTGAATGGAGAGTCAGTCGATAGGCTCGACGACGATGGATAAGGAGGACCCTCTTCCAATTGTGTCTGAAAGATTCGCTGAAATTGGCTGGTAGAATAGAAACGCGGAGAGATTCGATTTCGAGGCATCTGACAATTCGGCGAATCGCGAGTCTCTCCTCTCTCCCCCCTGTCTCGTTTTAATACGTCTGCCGAATTTCCGATCGCGCGAAATAGAGCTCGCGTAAAGCTATTTTTCGCAAACCGAACAATATAATCGCGCGCAAAACAAATAACCGGATGGGAATATATATGCGGGACACTGAATATCGTGGCTCGCGGCGCGGTGGAACTTTTCAGCCCCCAGATTGAATCCCCGGATAGAAGAGACAGAAGCTACTGCAAACAGTTCTTGTTTGCCGAGATTCCACCGTATTCCATCCAACCGGATGCCTCTTCCTCGCCATAACGCTAACTCTTGCCGTAGGAAATTCGACTAATTTCGAGGTGCCGAGAATTGTTTCTCCATTCGTATCACGTCGGCGTGAAATAAAGAGAAACGTTTTTGCATCGGTTACGCGGGATGCTGTTCGCACGTTCCGTCGCGCCGAACTTAAGAAGGATTTACCCGGTCGATTTTGCTTTCTTTATCGAGCCGACGGTATCATTCAATTCGTCGCGAGCCACACCGCAGCCACTGTGACCATTAACTCCTACAAAGCATGATTTAATGCTAGATCGAGCTGGATTGTCGCAATATATCGCGAATTATTGTTATTGAAAAAGTTTTATTATCGTACACCCTCCGGGCTGGCAGGCGTTCGAGGGGTAATCGGCAATCCCTTTATCCGTTAGCCAACTATTAACACGTAATCCTTGACAAACGGCGTGAGAAACGGTGCGTGGTGCGGCTCGTAAGTATTATAGGGTCAGACCTGACTAATCTGCCAATCGTTTTTAATCCAACCTCGACGAAGTCGATACGGAACCCGGTTGATACCCCGAGATCCTGACAGAAATTCATAATATGACGCGTGCCGTTGAATACGAGGCTACGTCGTGTGTATACAGGCCTGAATTACGCGTACGGTGGTAATAATCGGGGTATAGGCACAGTTCGTTTTAGCGGTCGCATCGATCCAGTGGTTTCCATTTTTGCCCGGGATTATCGGGGGCTGGTTTACCGGGATCTTAATTCGTATCCGAGAAGTCAGGCACAATACGAACGGCGTTCCGGCGATGCACCGAAAATAGGAAAAGGATCGGGATAAAGAGGAGATTCCTGGAGATCCCGGTGCTCGTAGACGTACAGACGAGGAGAGCTAATACGCAACTGTGACTCGATGGATTGTCGTTGCTCAGAGATTCGCATGACCGATGAGTCGATATCCAAGCCCCATAGGAATCCGTCGGGGAATCGTTCTACTATTGTAAGCGTATCGATTGATAATCTCCAACTACCGGAGAACTAGCAGACTTTTTTATTCGGACTTGCCAATAGCAGTTCACTCGTGGAGCCTCTATTATATTTAGCTACGCCGATACGAGATATGTATGTACGATGAACGGTTTCAGGGAATGGGGAAGATGTTTTTTTTTTTTTTTATTGGCCAGTGATGAAAGTCGGTTCCGGCAACCGAGGAAAAAAAATCGATCGAAGACGAAAGCGAAGAGGGGCAGGCCGTGCTCATGAAATTCCATGAAAACTGCATATTCCTTCCTGACGGTAGGCCGGTGCCAGTGATTTGAATATCAAAGATAGGTTGCCTTTTTTCGCCACTGATTCCTCGATTGGAAATTCTGTGAGATCGTAAAAGGCCCGAGATGAGACAAAGCCGTTTGATTTTGCCTACATCGCGAGGGCAAAATCGTGTAATTGAACCGATAGTTCACTTTCCTGTTTCCTGTTTTCCCTCCCGATATTGTTCGAATTCCGTAAAAATTGTGACGCTCGCGCGTGCTGTGGTATAGGAGGATGTCAAATTCGCGCGCTCGCATTCTAATAGGTAGCTAACCGCGATCCTACGAATTTCGCTCAAGTTCGCGAAGTTGACGTATCGACTTGGCCCGAGTCGCAATAAACCATTACGATTCTGCGGTTGAAGCGCGAGCTAAATTACCGCGAGAAGTGCACGCATATTTTGCAACCTGTCAGCAACAACGCTTATTAGTAGCATTGAATGCGTTCTGAACTGCACGTATGTACATATCTGTGTACATACGATATGATTCGCAATTTCCATAAATTTCTAATAAAGGAATATTTGCATGTGGTTTTTAACGATATGATTTACTTAGAAAGACAAATAAATAAAAAATCAGTTAAAGCAGCCTTCACCGTAAGAATTCAAGTTGCCATGACTCTTTTAATGGAATTATTAATGTTTGATAACTGTTAAAATTTCAACGTTTAGTTTTCCTTTACACGCTTGTACGATCTTAAAAAATATATAATCATTCTAAAAATTTGTGAGCTTCCCCGCTTGTTTTAAGGGGGAAACAGCAATCCAATTAAACAGGACTTTCCCTGTTAATTCGACTCGAGGAATTTTTGTTTCTTGGAATACGTTTGCATAACTATTGAGGCCAATGCTCTAGGGTGCGATTACTACTTCAGCCGAAAGAGATTAACGACCGTTTTCGCGACGAGAACTAACAATCGATTTGCTTTCCGTCAATCACTAGCTAATAATTACAATCCACGATCCCTGTAAATTTTTACGATTTTTTTCAAATTGCTGTTTTTCGGGATCCAATGTATAGGCAAATCTCTAAAACCTGGGTAAATGTACTACTATATGAGGAGAATATCTGAGCATATTCTCAACCCGATCGGCAAACTTTCAATTTTGGCGAAATTATGAAGGGGTTATACATATAGAAACAACTATTACTACTACGCTAATAATACGCTACTACTACTACTATTACGCTAATAATAGTGATGACCATGCAATTGGACAGTATACACAGTCTGCAGGCTGTAGACTAACGTAGACGATTCGGTGGAAAAATTGAGACAGTATCGGGGCGAATGGTGCGAGAATTGAAAGAAAGTGCGAACAATTTCTCGTCTGCCGAGAATAGCGAAGCTTCCCGATTTGTACGAATGCGTACTAACCTACAATCATTTAGGCAAAATTGTCCGTATTGTTCTTGGCTGCGCTTTCTCGAGTTTCAAAATTACTTTCCGAACCATTTCCCCGTGTCCTTTTAAATTGGAAATCCTTTAAATCTTAAAGGGGAACCGTGATTAAAAATCGTCTCTGACGCTACATTTCATAAAGTCCAACGTGACAGGCCACGGGTCTCATTCAGCGGTCGGTGGGACATTAAAATCTCGAAGAACTTCGGAACGATCACCTGTTCCACATTTATTATGCGAGCACGGAAGGGATTCAAGAAGAATATGGAGATATCCCGCAGGGGCACATTTCCATTTTAACGGCGTTTCGAATGTTTAGCCGGGTGCTGAAAATTTTTTAAATAATGCATCGGCGCTTGTACGAGGCCGGCGTAACCGAGTTTCGCCAAGGACGCTATTCAAAGTATACACACATATACATACTAATACAAACTCCGATTTACAAAACGTCAAGATGCCTTGTCCCCCTAAACACCGATGCAGAATTAATAAACGTTACCCTCCGATCCTTCGCTAACCTTGCCAATGAAGAAAATTTCTGAATTTCCTGAGTGACCGTGCTCTCCCAGTCCGGGAGTTTCTATCGACTTCTTGAGAACGCAACGATGGCTGTCACCCCCGGCCAGCGGAAGGATGATAGTTCGTAATAGGATATTTCGAGTGGCAGGACCGTTTCTTTTATCGGCGCTTGCATTTAAATGCAAAGTATTATTCAAATGGTACCGCCGGCTCCTTCCTCTCACCCGCCGCTCTCTGTCTCAACGCGCCCACCCTTTCCTGTCCCTTATTGCTCTTTCTTGTTCACCCTCTTCCTCCCGTGCCACGCTCCCTGTCTCTCTCTGTCCCACCTACCGTCCGCTCTTGTATCTTCCCTTACCAACGCTTTTCGTCATCCTTCTCGATCGCCCGACGATTCGATATCATCCTCTCACCCCGTCTCCCTCATTCCCGGCGTTGCAGCACGGTGCAGTGGGCTCGCACACGCAGCTGAGACGCCCCTGGGACAAGAGGCTTCATTTCCTGATATTCAAATGCGCTCAAACATCATACCCGGCCATCGCGTGCCCCATGGAGGTGCTACGCCGCGGTTTCCGCGCGGATAAGCTGCTTCAGCCCGGTTCAACCCTCGATGCACGCCGTCGCATTCTCCTACTACATGCCTACCGTGCTCCTTCCCTGAACCTCTTGCCTCGGCAAGGACTTTTCTTCCTTTTCCCTTACCCGATATATAGTCTGTGTTCGCACTGAAAAATGCAAATCGCCGTCGTAAGAGCAACGGTTATGAAATCCTAAGAGAAGCCACGTACTCCTTTTCTCTGTCTCCCTTCCTATCTCTACGGATGTATCTCGTTACGGTGAGGTCGTGCGTTTTTTTTTTTTCTCTCCACGTAACTGTGACCGCGCAACCTGCCGCGCTGATTGACAAAAAACGGTACAGCGTCGCGGGCAACGTTCGATAAAAGACAAAGGAAAGGAACGGCAGGGAGTAAAACCGATCGCAAAGCCCGGACAGTCCTTATGCATGGGCTATGAGAAGGATTTATATGCGGGAGAATTTGAAAAAGGAAATGAGATTTATCGACTCGAGAAAGAATAGCGATCGTTCTATCTGTCGAAGATCGAGTAGAACGTATTCCGGCAATCAAAAGCAAGACCGCTTTGCGCCGCGAGAGCGACAACTCCGACGCGGCAGATTGATATGATCGAGCTCGATGGAAACGCGTACGGCTACACCGCGTTCCGCCAACTTTCCACATTCTTTTCTTCCCACCCCCTCGCCGCGGTGGTGCGGTGCCGTGCGCTGAATGTCTCTTTCTCGACGCACATCGCGGCATCGAGTCCGTGGTGTCTCTACGTGTCTCTACGTATTGTATGTACGCGTAGATGTGTATACGTGTATGCTTGGGTGACGCGTGCAGCGCTACTCAATATGCTCCCTACGTCGAATTCCACAACCTCTTCCCTCCATCCTCGAGTAATCCTTATTCTGTTTTCACGAGGAAACTGAAGGGAACAGAATGCGAGAGGGAATAACGTCGTGGAAAGAAATGCAGAAGAAAGAGAGTAGTCATGTGAATTAGGAATGATCCGAAAGCTGGTAAGCACAACGGCGTGACACCAGAGAGAATCGTGACTTCCGGTTGCCCGATGCTTCGCGTCTCTCCGGGGTCGGTAGGAAGGGGCGACGGAGGAAAAAAAAGAACCACGAGGATACAACGTACACGGAACAAATAAGATGAGGGTGTCTGGCGGAAGGAGCGCACGAGATTCGTTCGACAGTAGTTTCCGCGGATCCAGGGAGAGAGGCGAGCAAGAGAAGGGAGCGTTGAATCTTGGATGAGACGGACGACGACAAATTGAAGGATCAAAGCGACCCAGGGAAACGCTGTACTTGTCCGCGGTTTATTGTTTGTTCATCCGTGTGCCATCCGCCTCCTAACGTTGAATACAATATCCATGAAACTTTTTTATCTGCAAGTCTCTATCAGCCGATTCTATCGCCAGTTACTAAACAGTAGCCATCGATACTTAAAGTATAAACATATCTCATATGCATGGTTCGAATATTACGATCTTCATTTTCACCGTATACTTCTACTACAATATAATTTTCAAGAGATGAAGTCTTTAGTTACATCTTAAGTTACATCTTTTTCATCATGTGGTCTCCACTCGTTAAATAAAATTATTCAAATTGAAAGCGCGCGGGCAAGCTGCCGGTAAATAGAAAACTACATTTTATTCGATATACGCGTGGGATCACTCGGTCGCGGTCTTTGAAGCTTGTTCAACCGATGCGTCGCGTTACGCTCTACTTTTCACGCAAATGCCTGTTTCGAAAGCCTTGTCAAACGTCGATAAACGAGACAAAAGATCGCTACGCTCACCAGCTTGCATGTCAAAGAACAAAAAAAAAGAAGGGACGAGAACGAAAATGTTATGAAAAAAGATTTTCGCGTCTTGAAACCATTGTGTAGTCGGCGAAGCATTTTAATGTCCGGCCTTTAGCGCATCTAATTCTATTAGTCTCGCAATGAGGGAATTTATCAGGGACGGCGCGCGACCGTTTAGAACGGCGTCATTCATTCTTTCGCGTTCTGCCCGGCCTGTTGAAAATTCAAGCCGTCCTTGGTAGGAGATTGAATTGGTGGCATACTTCACGGGAGCGAAGGGTTCACGGATCGGGGTTCCCGAGTCCGCGAGACAAAACTTGTAGCCGGGTTAAGACGTAATTAATAACCCTGAATATACACGGACTGATGCTTTCTGTGTCGGGCGCACAATGGTGCGACACTAGCTGTCCTCGAGCCCGGGGTATGACTAAGTCGAGCTTCGGGCACAATAGGAAGAGTCGTAGAAAACGCGAGACGAGCCATCCTCTTCGCGCGCCGCGTTGTGTGCTTACAATTCCGGGCGCGGACAGAGACGCAAGGAGGGGGAGGGATACGTACGTTCGTGTCCGCGCGATGCGGCCCGGGGTCCAAGCTTGCGCACGCTTTTACGCAAATTGCCGCACAATATTCGCGCCAGCTTTAAGCCGAATTCATAACGTCGGACAAACTGCATTCTCCAAGTATTAAGGCATTAAAATAATTGTTTGCAGTTGGGATAATACGAATTAACCGGACACGGAACGCGAATAATTAATTAATGCTCCCCCCCC